>JANIJG010002592.1:36974-83627 GCA_024611175.1 Megaceryle torquata
AGCCCTCCCAATCTTGAGCAATCCGCGGTAGAACAATTAGTGAAAAAGTTTGAGGGGTGATTTGAAAAAAAATAAAAAAAAAAAAAAAAAGGGGTGGGGGGGGAAGATGAGCATTTTAATCTTTGCAAGGAGGAATTAAGGCTACATTTGGTGTGTTAGGGTTTTTACATTGGGTTCATATGTTCCAGGGTACAGGCTTGTTTTGCCTGATGTTGGAGCATGGCTTGCCTGGGCATTAAGCCCTGGCACGAAAGGCACTGGAAGAGTTTGGAAATTAGGAGCACCAAATGGTGACAGGGTGGATGCTCATTATGTGTAGTCTTGCTTAAGTGATCCCTCTGAAGAGGAAAGCAACAGAAACAATGTTAACAGAGAGCAGTTAACCTGCCCCAAAATGGAAGCAGGAAAACCAGTTTTGAAAGAAACTTTTTCGTGTTTGGAGTGTCTGCTTTTGTTAAACAGGTGAATTTCTTCTGTTGACTCAAGAGTTTCAGACACAAATTTTTAAGTTATTTGAAGAATACAGTGTAAGTGGTGCAGCCTGGTCTGCCAGCGTGCCTCAGCTCTGAGGACAGCAGTTTTCTGGCTCAGTTGTCCCTAGATGTCTGTTGGGATTCCATGCTTTCTTTTCAGGACATACAATTGTTGGCATGTTTCTCTTTCTTGACTTCTGTTAGTGGTCTAAACCAGATGGGCCACAGGTAATTAGTTTGGCTTCACAAAAACTGTGTGGGCTACTTCACAATGAGAACAGATCCCTGTCTGGAGAGCAAGCTCCGCAAAGGCAACAGCTGGGCTGGGATGTGTGTGTGAAGGAGAAGTGCCAGCCCACAATGTTCTGCAAAAATTTCATTTGGTATATAAATACCATTTTATTTCCCAATGAAAATACAGCAAGTTTTTACTTGTCAGTCTGTGATCATTTACAGTCCCGTTGTGATACGAAGCACTCGTATTGTGTGAAGTAACCACTCCCAGCTCTTCCATATTGAGAATCTGTAGCACTCCGTTAGTTATCATTTTCTTGCTTGTCAAATTGTAGTTTTATTGCAATTTAAGTGCCTATCCTAATCCAATCTAAGAATTTAATAGAGAGATTCTTGCCCTTAAGAAAACCTAAACATGTTCCATAATGTTACTAAAATCAGGCAGGTTTGTGGGTTTTTCTTTTTAGGATGGACTTGGCAGAGAATTTATTTATTTATTTATTTTAAATTGTATTTTAAATTCTGTGGACAACTGACAGCTATTCCTTATGCTCTTTGAAGGCATCTGAATTTTGCCATTCCTAAAATGAGGTTAGTGCAGCAGCCAAATGCAGTGCACAAGTGGGGGTCCAGGCTTTTAGTTCTGAATTTAAGCTACTGTTCTGAAGAGTAAAGAAAGTTTTGGAAGGTGCATTATCCTAAGGCAAAATAAACTATAACTACATGATTTTTGATAGAAGTTTTTCTAACAAGTTCTTAAAAATCTAGCAGTGAATGAATGGTACTCCAGTGCTCCCAGCTTACCTGCATCAATAGAAAATTCTCCCTAATGTCTAGCCTGTGCTTGCCAAACTAATTATCTGGGGATATTCAGGCAGTTCAAGCTCATTAGAAATGAACTTTTAAGTTGTCATATTTCCATTAAAATACCCTTTTTTCATTCTTTCTTAATTTTTATCTCAGGATGATGTTTCTCTGCCTTGTTAACAGTAAGATAGTTCATGTTATGTAAGGAAAACGTTGTTTGGAGATGTTGATTAAGTGGGAGGGGAGGAACCTCCTGCTTTTGTCTCTGTCTTCATCTGTCCCAACACTTCTAGTGTGTGAAATGGGCAGAGAGTTCTAAGAGTCAAACCGGATGAAAAGCCACAACTGGATGAGTTTTATGTTGGCAGTGGTGATTGCACTGGTTTTAAGTTACCTTTCAGTTTGATTTTTGTTTCTGTTTTAAGAGCAATGGGACTTTGATGTAGATTGTAAAGAAAGGAAGCAATTTATCCTGACTTGGAAGCTGTGTTGGTTGTTTCTCCCCCACTGGACCAACCTCAGCACTCTGGTTTAATGGACTAACGGATTTGGTTCTGCAACGTGCAGTCCCTGATTTGTCAAATACTGATCTGCATTTGTAGACCACGAAATCAGATACTGTGTTCAAGCTCTGATGTAATGGAGATTTGGGTCACATCATTGACAGAGTGACAGAGCACTGGAAAAGGCTGCCAGAGAGGCTGTGGAGTCTCCTCTGGAGACTTTCCAAACCTGCCTGGCTGTGTTTCTGTGTGGCCTGCCCTGGGTGACTCTGTTCTGGCAGGGGGCTTGGACTCGATCTCCAGAGGTCCCTTCCAACCCCTACCATTCTGTGATACACCTTGATACGTTGTCTGCAAGGATGCTCTCACTGAGGGAGAGAGGTCAGAAGTGAAGATCATGTTGTGCTTTTTAAAATCTCCCACTTAATGCAGTTCAGTCCCTGCTCTGTATGAAATCTATTTTCATCTGTCTGAGAATCTTTTTTTTTTTTGGTTAACCATTCAGCATGGTGATGCTCCTTTTTTGACAGTAGGGATTAGAGTGTAATTATTGTTCACAGCTTTGAACAGTGGTATCATGTCAAGGCCCTGTTGTTGACTTGCCTGCTTCATCCAATACTACTGTAGACAAACCTTAATTCTATTTTTGCATGATCTCTGAGGAAACAAGAGGTCTGGAAGCTTTATCTCTTCCACGCTTCATCTCTCAGTAAAAGCTTTATAACATTTGACCGGTTTCAAACAAAATTCACATAAACACTGAGTTTTAATAGTCAGATCCCTGCCCCTTCATGAAAATAAGCTAGTGGCCAGATTAAGATGACCCATCTTTTTCCCCAAGACCCAGCAGGGAGAGGGCAGCATAAATAGAACATCTGTAAGACACCAGAGATTCTAGTTGTAAAACATCCACAGAAACTTAGATCCACATAGAGCTGTTTTCTGAATGCTGATAGTGCAGAATGATTTCAGTGAGCCCTCATCCCTACAGAGCGTTGGAGAACCTAAAAAGTTCAGAACAGAGTTTAGAACAGAGGCTGGTTACAAAACTGCCAAGAGGATTTTTCCTGAGAAGCAAATAGTTTCAGGTTTAACTTGTTTATGCATTTGACTAGTTTGTTACCACTGCCTATAGTCAGGTGATGCACGGGGTAGAGATTTTAGCTGTTTGTCCAGTTTGCTGTAGAACAGACTCGATGCAGGAGGAGGCGGTGGATTTTTGTGGTGATTGTGCACTGACTGAATTCGACAGTCTGTGTTCATAAAATGCAGTATTACGCTTTAATGCAGCAAACTGCAAGGAGCTATGAAACCCAGTAATATCTGATGGGGAGGAAAGATGGGAGAAGGGAAGATTTGCAAACAGTTGCTTTACAGAGAAAACAATTATCCCCAAGAAGAAGATTAAGTCATTACTGAGAAGATGGCTTCTGAAATAGATTTATACAGGAAACAGAAAATCCATCAGTGTTCCATTATGAAGGACTATTCAAAGACGTGAGGGTACAGAAAGCTTGGTGAGGTAGCCACACAAGAATGCAGTTCAAACTTGCAGGGAATAGCAGTCAGTTACAAGACCTTTTTTATTTTTTTTTTCTTATCTTATTTCATTTTGAGAGTAATCATAGTGAGACAAGAAGTAATTGAGAATGTAGATTCATTTGAAAGTAAATGAAAGTGGCTTGCATGGTTGAAGTATTTTTTCCCAGTCTTTCAGTATGAAAGACTAGAAAGTCAAAACCTTATAGAAATACTTATCAGCAAAGCTCTAATGGGAATTTGGATACATAGGAGCGTATGCTATTGGGAACATTGAGGTAATAGACATTCCAGGCTATGAAACAAACTCTTCTGTGCTTATTTGAGATGTGAAGGGACCTGCCAAGGTGATCAGCTCCGGTGCAGTTGTGTTCTGCAGGGTGCAGCTTTCTGAGCAGGGGAAATACCAGGGGAGTGCAGATACCTGCTTGGAGCTGGCAGCTCTCAGGAGAGAGTGGCTGGTGAAGTGTGGGCAGGACCAGGGGTTCCATGGAATGGTGGATGATGGAAGGGACCTCTGGAGGTATCTCTTCCAACCCCCCTGCTCCGGCAGGGTCACCCAGAGCAGGAGGCCCAGCATTGCAGTGTCCAAGCAGGTTTGGATTCCCTTCAGATTAGGAGACTCCACAACCTCTCTGGGCAGCCTGGGCCAGGCTCTGCCACCCTCACAGCAAAGAAGTTTTTTCCTCTGTACAGATATTCAGATGGGTAGCCATGGCCACCTGCCCTCCCACACATGGCAACCCTAGGGGGCACTGTGACCAGGATGGGGAAACAGGACACGGTGAAGGAAGGTGTGCATGGTGGGTGCCTCTTTGAAGGAGGAACATTCCACTGGCCAAGTGAAAGAGGTGAAATCCAGGCACTGTTCTGTGACTTTCTGCACAGGTCAAGGGCACTTATCCTCTCTGCCCCTCAAGGTGCAATGGTGGGCATCTCTCTGAGAGTGGAGGCTGCAGGTCTATGCCATCTAGCCTAGTGGCAGCCAGTGCCTCCACTCAGATGGAGCTGCTGAAAGGAGAGGCTGCAGTGCAGACCTCGGCCTGCAGGGAGTGCCTAGACCTTTCTCCTAGAGCAGGCACAGGCAGCAGACCTGCCTGCAAAAGGGGTGCTGCGTAGAGGCCCTCCTGCAGCAGGAGGCTGAGCTTCAGGAGGTGGTGGAAATGGTAGAGAGCCACAAGACCCCCCCCAGCCTCCTTTTCTCTAAACTAGACAAGTCTAGTATCCTCAACTACTGCTTGCAGGACGTTACTTCCAGCCTTTTCCCCAGCTTTGTTGTCATCCTTTGGACCTGTTTGAGGACCTTCCCATCCTTCTTAAGCGGTGAGGCCCAGAACTGCACCCTGTATTTGAGGTGAGTCTGCACCAGTGGGACAACCACCTCTTTTGACAGACTGTATGTAATGCACCCCAGGACGTGGGTTGCCCTCTTAGTGCCAGGGCACCCTGCTGACCCCTACTGAGCTGCTGTTGACCAGCACAAACACCTGAGCTAACATCCTAAATGTGTCATGATGAACATTATATCCAGACTTCAGCTGAAACAAGTTATTTGTTGCATCTACAGCATCAGAGGTGTTTTTTACTGCAGTTACAGTGCCATAAATTCAGTGTCTGTGGTGAATTTCTCCTCATGGACCAACTTTCACAGCCCATATAGATGCAAATGTTGCCAGGATTAGCCAGCCATTTCCAAAAGTGAATAGTTGGGTTTTTTGCTAGTACTTAATAAGTTGCAGAGTTAACCATGTTGAACAGTGATACAAGGATCCCATAAGAACACTAGTGTGTTTGAGCAGGCTGTTCAGGAAACTGAATGACATTTGCCTAAGGTATTGAGTTAGAAAAATACAAATGTAAATATCAGATGAAGTGTTTAGCTCTTAGAAAAAGCAATAAAAGGGATTTAATATAAACTAACATAAAATTAATTCCTTTTTCTGCTTAAATTTACTTCTCAAATCCAAATTGTTTTTAGTGGGTGTTTCAGTATATTTTTAGGTCAATAGGAGCAGATTTCTTTAAACAGCAGATTTCTCTTGTATTCAGTGTTCACATTCACTTTTCTAACAAGTACCTTAGACTCCAAATGAGATGTAATTTTTGAACTGTGTCGTCTGGTGAACTCAAAGATGAAGCAAATGAAGCAGTTCAGAAGTCAGGGTTAATTCCATTCGAAGTGACTTTTCAGTTATATTAAATCATTTGCCTTTGCTGTTATCCATGTTCACATACCTGGCTTCTGCTCCTTCACATTTGTGACGTTGACAGTGAGCAGATAAAATCACCAAGGTTTTAGTCATCTGACAGTTTGATAACAAGCTGCCTTTAGTATGTATATTGTACCATGCTGATAAATACTGATGAAGTTTCTGCCACTTCACTGAATATTTTGGAAATGGTGTTCAAAGCTTACAAGAATGACAGGCTTTTGGCTTAGACTGGAAACTTTTCATTGTCATGGGCTTTGCATACTCCTTGTCAAGTCTCTGCCTTTCCTTCGTGATGGTTTTCTCAACAATGTAGTCAGAACAACATACCTGCCCTTGAGTTATGTTTACAATTAAATATCAGAGCGATTGGAAAAGCTCAAATGAGAAGCATAATAGCTGTTGAAAACTATTTAGTTTTTATCCTTGAGCACCAATTTTCTTGACTCGGAACAATTTTCAGGGCATAAATCAAATAGTCTTGGTTTTGCTCCAGTGGACAGTTTCCTGAAGTGCTTAACTTGAGCAGAATTGCTGGTGGTGCTGATGGAGCTGCTTGAGTGGTGCTTGCTTTCTGGGAGGAGTGGTGGTTTAGGACTATCCACAGGTGGACAAAGCGTATTCATTGCAGCTGGGCTTGTTTCACGTTGGAAATGCCTGACTTTGTTCCACAGATGGCATTCCACTGTAGCAGAAGTAGCTTGGCTGCAGGCTTGCTTTGGAGAAAAGGATGGCAGTGTCCATTTTAACCTGGGGGGAGGCTTGGGTTCTGTGGTGTGTAGGGTTTTTTTGGGTTTTATTTTTTTGTGGTTTTTTTCTTCGTATTTTTTGACAGTTTATATGAAAAATGGATGTAGAGGGCAAGTTACATACACAAATTTCATTAAAGTACGACCCAGCTTAATCTATAAAGCAATCCAACTTGCCCTAATACCTAATGCACATTATAATTACTTTTTATGCTTTTCCTTTCATGAGTAATCACAATCAATTTACTGAAAATGTGTTTTGCTGGAGTTTGCATTGGGGAATTGCTTTGCCTACAGACATCCAAGTTGCTGTGACATTGTTTCAAAGATGTCTTTCCTTTTCTTTATTCTTGCAGAACAACTGTGGTTTGCAGTTGTGGTAAATGACAAGCAGATAAAACTGAGGTCTACTAATAGGTTCCAGAAGTGAAGATTTGCTTTAATTTGTTAAAACTCCTGAAGTAAAGGGATGGGATTTCTCCTTAATACAATGAGTGTATCACTGGGTCTGAGAACTTGAGACTTCCAGAACACCACTACGCTTCACACACATTACAGCTGCATAACCCAGTGGATGTTTGGTCACGTTCATTGACCTGACTTGCAAATATCATTCGTGCTTCCCTCCCTTATAATATGACAGTTAAATTAATGATTTAATCTGCCTCACTTTGTAACCTGTACTCTGTTAACCTCTTTCCTGACGTGATGGAACAGAAAGTGTCCTTATAAACTGATAAATGAATGCTGTTATGCTCTGCTGATCCACTCAACATGTATTGTTGGATGGAGAATTTGCACGCTGATCCAAAAGTGGTAAGGGTCAAAATAAGTGATTTTTTCAGTTTATCACTTGCATCTGTTGCTGAGCATCTCTGTGTTTTACATTTAAGATGGAAAGTGAGTGGTTTTAACATGTACCTTTTCTAAACAGGGCTTGCCTACTAATTTCTACATCAAGTAGGTCTTTCTGATATTACTGGGAAGGTTTGGATTCTTCAGTCTCTCCTCTTTAGAGGAATCTTGCACAATGCTCTAAGTCTTCCTCTCAAGTGTCAGAGTCACACCACAGAGTTTAGTTGTTAAACCATGTTTTTTATTTTCTTTTTATTTATTGTATAGTGTTCCCCTGTGAACCCTGCTTTCCCAGGCTATTTAGGACAATGTGATACTTCTCCTGTTTCATCTTAACATGCTTCAGAATCTGCTGGCTGAGGACACGGTTCTTCTGGCAGCAGCTTGTCCCTTTCAGTTCAGTTCTGTCTTTGCAATGTGGTTAAGACATTCTCTGCTGTGCTGTGTAGGTAGGGAGGCTCTACAGAGGGATCTGGACAGGGCGAATCAGTGGGCTGAGGCCAATGGGATGAGGTTCAACAAGGCCAAGGGACACATCCTACACTTGGGCCACAACAACCCCCTGCAACACTTAAGGATGGGGGAGGAGTAGCAGGAAACTGCCAGGCAGAAAAGCACCTGTGGGTGTTGGTCAACAGCTGGCTGAAGATGAGCCAGAGTGTGGCAAGAAGGCCACCAGCATCCTGGCTTAGATCAGCACTAGTGTGGCCAGCAGGACTAAAATGGGGATTGTCCCCTGGACTGGGCAATGGGGAGGCTGCCCTCAAATCCTGGGTCCATTTTTGGGCTTCTCCCTTCAAGAAGGACATTGAGGGGCTGGAATGTGGCCAGAGAAGGGCAACAAAGCTGGGGAAGGGTCTAGAGCACAAGTCTGCTGAGGAGTGTCTGAGGGACCTGGGGTTGTTCAGCCTGGAGAAAAGGAGGCTCAGGGGAGACCTTCCAGCTCTCAACAACTCCCTGACAGGAGGTTGTACCAAGTGGGGGGTTACTCTCTTCTCTCAAGGAACATGTGATAGAACAAGAGGAAAGATCCTCTAGTTGTGCTAGGGGAGCTTTAGGTTGGACATGAGGGAAAAACTTCTGCAAAAGGGTTGTCAAGGGCTGGCCCAGGCTGCCCAGGGTAGTGGTGGAAGTCCCCATCCCTGGAAGGGTTCCAAAGCCCTATGTGAACACATGGTGCTGAGGGACATGGTTTGCTGGTGCCCCAGCAGTGCTGGGTTAATGGTTGGACTTGCTGATCTTGAAGGTCTCTTCTAACCAGAATGGTTCTGTGATTCTGTGTGTGCTAGTTTAATGTTACAATTTCTCTTTAAAACAGATTCAGTATTTTCCAGCAACTTTCAGGCACTAAGTATTTCTGAGTTGAGCCGTGGAAGCCCAGTGCCAGATTTTTTTTTTAATTGTAGTAATAAACAAAAAAAGGGGGAAGTAAAAATTGTGCTCCATATTTCATACAAAGACATGCAGAAGGCAGAACTAGATATTTTTTTTTTGTATAGAGAAGGTCACAGAATGGATTTCTCTTCTCCCCTCCAAAAGAAGATGGAAATGGGCAGGTTTTTGTCTAAAGAAAAATGGTTTGTACAGTCCTCTGCTGAAAGCAGACAGTTGTTTTCACCTTCTGCTTTCTAGGATTTTTTTGGAAGGGAATAAAAAGAGACTGAAGTGGTTTTCACTAGCGAGAGAAAATTTCTTAAGTACAGTACAAACTGAAATTATCATTCTTTTTGAGATTAATAAAAATTAGCTTTAGTTTATGTTTTTTATATCAACAGCTGCAACTATCCCTTTATTTAAGTATGGGTCATATAACTTAATTTTGTAAGTATCAAAACCAGCTTGACAGGCCAAGCAACTACCGCTTTTCTAAGAGCTCTTAGAGTTCTGTTGATTGCTACCTAAGGCAGTTTGATAAGTCCACAGTTCTTCTAATCACTATGGTAGCTGTGCTGGAAATGCTTATTTGGTAAATATGCTGTGGAAGTCTAATTCTTCCCATTGGCAACATAAGTAACATTAAATTTTTATTTTTTTTTCCTAGACTTTTATGATAAAAATGGCCCTGAAACTTTTTTTTCTTGCCACCTCAGAATGAAAGATTTTTCTTACTGGATCAAATGGTATGAGAATAAACCAGGTTATTGTAAGAATTTATCTCTTCCTGTTGTTTTTGTTGTTGTAAAAGGACGAACCAGCCGGGAATGTTCACGAAAGAAGAATTTGATCACTTGGCCTCAGCAATAGACAGCTTCAGTCTCATGACCTATGACTATTCAACACCGCAACGGTAAGTTTCCATCTACTGTTAGGAAAAGACTGCCAAAGAAACTGGTTCCCAGTTCAGTCACAACTAAATCTACAGTCTGAGTTGACTTTTGGGGGGACTTTTGTGTTTTAGCCTTATCAGAGAGGAAAGGTTTGGATCAGTGATCAGGATCAGGACTTTTGAACAGGCCAGTAACTCAGGACGCTGTTTAACAGTGGTGTATATTTGGCACCCAGATATCATGAAAGGCTTTGTACTCAAGCTAAAGTACCATCCTTGACATTTATTCCTTTCCAGGCTAGATCCTTTGGTTGTAATTACTTAGCACAGTTTTGCAGGATAGGTACACAACCTTGTGCATGTCATTGTCAACAAAACCAGCTTTAAACCAGGATTAACAGCTGATTTGCCTTTTGGCAGCACTGCTATTATGAACGTGCTTCAATATTTTCTGTTCTTCCCCTGGTCCCTCCCTTGTACTGATACAGCTGCTTCTGCAGCGGTTCATGAGACCAGACCAGGGAGCTGATCTGACTGACAAATAACACCAAACCCCACTCTGGCACATCAGTATTCATTTTCAGGAACTTAATACCGGTGTGAAAGTAAAACTATAATGTAGTTGAGAGGTCCTTAAACATCGCAGGGGCTCTTAATGTTACTGTTCTCCAAAAGAGTGGTTCATTTCACCTCCCCGTTGCAGGAAAGGATAGGTCTTTAGGATTTCTGGGAGATTCAGTGTATCTTGCTTCAAGGTGGCTGTCCAGAGATGATAATTGTTGTAAACTGGCAGGTTTAGAAATGCCATAATTTTTATATTTATTACATCACTAAAACCTTTGTCACCTGCAGTATATTAGCATTTTGATAATGTCTGGATGAGTTTAACAGAAAGGAACTTCTGTCTCTTATAAAAAGAATTTATAGACCTTCTTCCCATCTCTCCCCAAGCCTCACTCTACACCCTCAAGCTGAGCTGCACCGTGCTTTATCCCAGGGTCTGTTATGGCACAGACATCTTTAAAGTGCTACTTTAAGTTACCTAGACCTGACTTGGAGCTGCTAATCTTTTTTTTCTTGAAAGGAGGAGGGAAGCAATCTCCAGTTCACACCCATTGTGCTCGAAATAAATGTAGTTTCTGAGGTGTAATGCTTTTAGTCTAAGAAGGGATTTGATAAAAAGAATTCAATTTTTTTCTCTTGAATATTCTTTGATTAGCCTGGGTATAGGAAATGCAGGATAATATGTATGTTTTCTCACCATTTTTTTGCCTTTAAATATGAACACAATTTCCAGCAGCATCCCTGTACTGTATTAGCACATGGAGTTTGAATAGCAGAGATATCCTGAAGGCTTTGAGACAGATAATTAGTAGGGAGTAGATGATGTTGATATTTGTAAGACTAGAATATGCTTTTCCTTTTATCATGTTAGTGGGTGCCTTTTATCATGTGAGTATTTACAGTAAAGCCTGCTCTTCTCCCTGATGAGATAGGAATGGAATGAGCAGGATATCCTGATATTTATGTGCATGATAATTCAATTACTCTGGGTATTAAGGCTCTACTCTTTTTCTTAATGTAGCTTTTTGTTGGCTAATCGGCTGTTTAGAGTTTTATCCATAAATAAGTATTTAAACAAGCATTGAAACCTGTCTTACCAGTCACTGATTTTTATAGTTTTTTCTGTAAGTAAATGGTGGATTTTATCCCAGTCTGTTGTGCCAGTTTACAGTAAAGCATTAAGGCTGGTATTAGAAAACAGCTGAATTCACAGAGTTCTGCATTACCATGTGGGTATTTGTGCCAGGCCCAGCAACAGAGAAACTGTGCAAGGTGGAAACCTTTTCTTACCCACTCTAAGAAGTTTTGTGTCCCTTCACCTTAGAAATGAATCACACAGTGAAATGTGGGGCAGGCATGGTTTGTGCATCAGTACTTCACCCCACTGAGGAGTGTCCTTTTAACCTTCAGAGGACTGTACACATGGATTTCTGTGTGCCATGGTTTGCGCTTTCCAATCACACTATTCAAAAAGAAAAGGCTGAGAATGAACGTGTGCTGCTTCTGACAACCATTTTGATCTGTTAATTTTGTTTTCTAACTTGACAGACCTGGTCCAAATTCCCCCCTTCCCTGGGTACGAGCCTGTGTTCAAGTACTGGATCCTGATTCAAAATGGAGAAATAAAATACTTCTAGGGCTTAATTTCTATGGCATGGACTATTCTGCTTTGGGAGCCTCTGGGGAGCCAATCCTTGGAAGCAGGTAAGACTTCTCTGGACATTAAGTACTTAGGTATTCTCACAAAACTCAGGAATTCACAAGTATTCTTGTTTAGAAACACTGGATGTGTTAGGAACATAGAAATGGCAAAAGTGATCAATCAGCACATGACATAGTAGCTCACCAGTTAGAGTAAGACCAGTACCTTCTGTTCCTTGTCCAGAAGTGAGGATAGATGGCACAGTTACCCTGTCAGAACACCTATGGAAAAATGATTTGTGTCCTTTTCCCTCTTTCCTCTGTCCATGTTTGTACCTGCAGTTTGCTGTCTTTATGTTAAAGTGTTCTGCAGTATTATGCCCTGTGTCATTTTGGTGGGGGGGGTTGTGCTGCTGACCTAAAGATGGTTTCTCTTGGCTCCTAAAGTTGTTACCCTGTTACTCTGAAATTTGATCTTGGTTTTGAACAGCAATATGCCCCCGAGTTTCTTTTGAGTAGAAAAAGCTGTAATAAGCTCACCTGGAGACAAAAATTCTATAATAAGATAAAGGGAAGTATCCCAAAGCCAGCCTGAAAATTTATATTGCTTCTCAGAGGAAAATGGTTGTTTTAGTTTTGGGTAATAACCACCTATAACAACAGTGAGCTTTGTAGCAATGCAGTCAGGGTGTAGTACATCAAGCCAGAAGAAAAAGCAAGAAAAACAGGGTGAATTTGTCAGGAAAATCAGGTTCATTCAGATACTTGTTATTAATTTATAAAATAGAACCAAGCCAAGTAAAAACCAACCTAAAGCACAAGAGGTGACTGTTTTCACTTTCAGAGGTTACTAAGTTCATTACACCAAGGCATTTCCTACAGTAACAGCTTGCTTGTTAGGCACTGAAATACTCTCTGCGGTGGACTGTGTAAGGGAAGGACCTGAATTTTTGATGTCTATGCCTTCAGTTACACAGCCACTTTGCCATCATTGTACTCTCCTCTGCTGTCTTCCTGATCCACCTTGACTGTTTGCAGGGGGGTAGTACTGTAGACACAGTTTTCTGCTAGTGATGAATTGTGGCTGAATCTGACTGTAGGAGAAAACAGCTAGAGTGTGGGGAAAATAAAGGCATCATCTATAGCAAAAGGTATATGGTGAGTATATCAGAATGGCTTCTGTAAAATTAGTTGTGGTTGTTAGGCAGGAAAAATACTTTATAGTCAAAGCATTGTTGATTTACAAGCCAATTTATACAAGCACAGCACAACTAATGCAGCTTCAGTGTAATATTTACAGTTCTTTTTCAGGTAGGAGTATAGCACTCTAGCAGAATAAAAGGATCTTCCTTTTTTTTTTTTAATGAATCACAACTTCTAGAATGAAGTTTCCACTTGAAGACATACAGCACACTGGGATGGCATCTACTTTTACCTAGCCTAGATTTTTCTGGACTATCTTTTGGTATTAATTCATGTTGCTTTTAAATTAGTGGCAAAAAATATCCTAGCTAAGAGTCCTATATAGTTAATCTAATTTTTACCAAAAAGAGTGTCTGTGTACCTGGCTGTAGGTCTGTGGTGCACAGCACAGAACAGGATGGTTTTTTACAGAGAATGGTCCCATTAACATATTATTCATTGACAGACCATGATATTGTTTTCAGATATCTACCAGAAGTGAAGACCAAGTCTTTATTAAAGAGACTTTGAGTTTATAGATAAAACACATTAATATTCACTTTGCCTCACCTATTGAAAGTCAGTCAATGATTATTTTTCCAGAAATGTATTTTTGAGAACAGTTGTTTCTTAGTATTTGCTGTATATGTCATGTGTAGTCAAGTAATAGTAAAATAGGTTCAAGGAAAACCATCTTCATATTAGACAGGGTTTCTTACTTAAAACTGGGAAAAAAAAGCTGTGTAAAATAAGCTTTCTGGTTACGGGCTGGTCTGAGTTTCTAGCATCTGTGAGTCTTTGAAAGCTATCACATCTGAGTCAAAGAATGGGCACAGCTTGTTCAGAGATGCTCTTTCCCTCTCCCTTAAAAAAAGTTTCCTTTGTATTCCATTATTAATACTCTGGCTACATCAGTTTGGTTGGGTTTGTTTGTTCTGTAATAAGACACATGGCTGAGGCAGGTCCTGTTCCTTCTCTTTTTTTTTTTTTTTTTTTTTTTTTAGCTACTTCATACCACAGGAAAAGGCTGTGCCCAGGGTAGAACTGGATGTTTTTTTCCCCTCTCTTCCTCACTTTAGCTCCTTAGTGAATTTGAGCTTCCAGTTTCTTGGTAATTGTAATTTAGTCTTTGTCATGACCTGTGCTTCAGGATTGAGTCAGGGTTCCTCTAAGGTACCCTCCATATGTTGTAGTGATAGTGATGCTGAACTATAATACTGTTATTAAAATTAATTCTAAATCTACTCAGTTCAGAGCAATACGGGGGGTATCAACTTTTCTGTAGTAGGTTTCTCTTCAGATTTGTGTATCTGAAACTTATTGCGTGTACAGTTCTCCACCATGCCAGTGTTCCTTGGCACGGGGTACGGTTGTTAAGGCAGGTTTGTCAGAATTGGATCATCTTTAATAAGAGAGCTGGAGAATTGTCAGCTTCAGAGGCAAACTGCATGTTCTTAAGTTGCTTGATGTAAATGTAGTATGGACTTAAATGATTATTAGCTTATCCATGGGATAAGCATGCAGAGTGCAGAAACTTTCGTGGGTCTCATATTTGTGTTTCTCTTTAGGTTAGAAATTGTGTGATGGAAGGAGGCTCTGAATGCAAATAGGTTTCATTCACTGAATGTTTTTACAGCTCAGTTCAAAAAATAACATTCAGTTGAATTCCTATTTGCATAAAACATTATCTGGCAGTTGCTTGGAGTTTTTTTTATTGTAGAATATAATCTAAAGGTAGAAGTACTTGGTTACCATTTTGCTTGAAAGATATACAACCTTTCCATAGAATATCCTTTTTCTTTCATACACACCATAAAAAGTAATATATATGTGTGTATATGTATACCAGGATTAAATGAAACAAAGCCAACTTTTCTTTCAGAGCACAATGTAGTTTGTCTCTGGGCATCATTGCAGCAGGAGCTGCAACATCTATTTGCAGTGACGAGTTTGTCTTGCAGCTCAGTCACAAGCACTCCTTGTTACTACAGCGAGTCGATCTCAGATTATAGCACATTCTGGTGCTTTAATCAGCCAAGTACCATTGTTGTTTAGCTGCAGGGAGGCTGTGTTTCCTGTGTATATTTAGTTCTGACATAATTTGTAGGAAATGCTTAGCCTGAGATCAAGGTGTTGTGCCTGTGATTCCCCAAATCACCTCTAGTGCTTCTGGCAATGTTTTCTGCCCTCTGGCTGTCAGGAGGCAGGTGTCAGAACTGCTAAGATGCAGTCATTAAAACTTACCACTGTATTAAAATCCTGTCAGAATGTAACCATCTGGTGTTACTGACTTGCTGCTCTAATGATCAGTTTGTTCCAGCAGGTCCTCTACTGATACCACCACCTGACAGTATTTCACCTTCACCTCAAAAGTGTATGTCTTAGGTAAATAATTCTTCAATATACCCTGAAGTTGAAGAGACTGTTTAGCCTTTTTGCAGAACTTTACCTTTGAGTCATTTTTGAGACCTGTAGTAGTTCTGCAAGCCCCTCAATCTCATTAACTTCTTTCTTCTGATTTACTTTTTTCACCTTTAGCTATCTGCTCTTCAGAATCTCTCTGAATCATTGGAACTTTATATTCCAGTTGCAGCAATACCTGTTGTTTTGGTTTGCCCTCTTGTGGGAGGTTGGACAGCAGTGCAGTGGTGTTTGCTGTTCCGGGCCATCTCAAATCTGACCTGGGCCAAAAGGGAACTGATAAACATCATTGTGAGCTGTGAATTCACGGTGGTGTAAATCGGATACCGTGTGGCAATTACATTTAATAAATCAGCCTTCTTTATTGACCACGTCCCTGCTAAGTTCATTGCATTAAAGGTTTTGTCCTTTATTTTGGTGTCATGCTGAAAGAAGGGAGATACATCACTGATGTTCCACCTGGCTCTACATACCTTCTGAATATATTCTGCTTCCAAGATGCTTTTGTTCCAAATATAGCCGTTGAAAATAGGTATGTGAATATCTCCATTGTTGTGAGACAATGCTGTGTGTGCTTAATCTTCTATTTAAAGGAATCTGAATAAGGATTTTAATGTTTATTTTTAAACATTTAAGAAGATTGATATAATAAATTGCTAGATGAAGCAAGGGAGAAACTAATTTGACAATGCATTGTGGTATTCAGAGATAGAAAATAAGATGACTTGCACGCTGTGTGAGGATGTAGAGTTCTACTGAGAATTTTATTGGCTGCCTGCCATTCTGTAAATAGCAGGTAATAAAAAGTGGTACTCAGAAACAGTTAGAGGTGATCTTTTCCCTGAATTACCGTGGCAGTGTCTTTATTAGCAGCAATTTAAGAAGATTTGGGCCAACTGTGACTCATGATTTTGTCTTAGAGAAGGTAGCAGAAAACTTCTGCAAGGGGTACTTTGACTCTTCAAGCTTCAAGGCTTTTACAACACTTTTCTTAGTGCTGTAATTCTCTTGGGATTTCCATTACTTCCCTGCATACCAGGGTTCTGGCTCCTGACTGAATCTGTTTTGCTCAGTTTATGTAATATTGGGGAGCTACTGATATTTCAAAGAAAGCAATGGGCCAGTTAGCTCTATAGGGTCATACATCCTCTTAATCTATTGTCCACCTCTCCCCTTCACTGCAGTAACTGTTGGACTCTTTCTGCTTAAATTGCACTGCTGGGTCAGCTGGTAAAATCATGGCAGTGGTAGGAGGAAGGTACAGTTGGGTCTGGAATCAGACAAAACTTATTTCTGTGTTACAAATGTCTAAATAATTCAGGAGTGTGTCATGAAAGGCAAGTCCTGCTTGACTAACCTCATCTCCTCCTGTTTATCTGGACTTCAGTAAATCCTTTGACACCATTTGTGTGGTGGGGGCCTGTTCTCTTTAATATCTTTACCAAGGATGTAGATGAGAGGATTGAGGCACTGGCAGTAAGTTTGCAGATGACACCCAGTTGGGTGGGAGTGTTGATCTGCTGGAGGGTAGGAGACTAGAGAGGGATCTGGACAGGTTGTATCGATGGGCCAAGGCCAATGGTATGAGGTTCAACAAGGCCGAGTGCTGGGTCCAGCACTTGGGCCACAACAACCCCTTCAGCGGTCCACACTTGGGGAAGAATGGCTGGAAAGTGCCTAGTGAAAAAGGATCTGGGGGTGTTGGTCAACAGCTGTCTGAAAGTGAGCCAGAGTGTGTCCAGGTGGCCAAGAAAGCCACCAGAATCCTGGCCAGTGTCAGCACCAGTGTGGCCAGCGGGAATAGGGCAGTGACTGTTCCCCTGGACTGGGCACTGGTGAGGCTGACCCTTGAATCCTGAGTTCAGTTTTAGACCCCTTGCTCTCAGAAGGACATCGAAGGGCTGGAGCATGGCCAGAGAAGAGAAGAATGGAAGGTGATCATGAGCTGTTAGCTGAAAGTGAAAGACTAGTTAATTCCTGTTGAGTAGATAGAACATCTCATGAAGTACAGTTATCATTCTATTTCAGCTTGTCTAAGTTGTAAATATGGCATTAAATACAAAAGCTGTTAAAATTGGGGTTTATGTGAAGCACCTCCCTTGTTTCTTTTTAACTGAAGGAAAGGTGGCTTGGGTTTAGTAGGCAAATGGTTGGTTCTCAAGTTCAGTGGTGCAATGGCAGTTTGGCTGTGGCTGAGTGTCTGTCTCAGTGCATCTGCTGTAAGAACATTTGTAGTAGGTTGTGATGTACATTTTAACTGGTGGGCATATTGCTGTGAAATGTGCTCTTCTTCACCTCTCAGGATCTTTTGTAATAGGAAATTTGCTACAGGCAGTATTTGGGCTGTCAAATGTTGACAAAATAATAATGATCTAGTTCTCTACTGTCTCACTGTTGTACTCTAACCGTTAGAAGGCAGCAGGATGGAACTAGGAACAGCACTTCTGGGGCTTAAAATAAAGGGAAGAGCCAGAATCCTTTATGGCAAGTTAAATTTAATTACATTCATAGACTGGGGGTGTGTCCCTGTGCCCAGTGTGAATTGAAACAAACTCTTTGCTTTGGAAGCCTTATTTGGGCTTGAGATCACTAGTGATGGACCTAAAGCCCCTAATATCCCTGACTGAATCTCTTCAAATGTAGAACAGGTAACAACACCCCGTGTGTATCCAGACTCCTCTGCTGTCAGTCCCTTAGCCCCCCCCTTGCACCATCCTCTCTCGCACTCAGTGCTGAAGGAACAATAATTATTTTTAACCTGGTGTTGCCATCCACAACATACTCACCATGTTAGTTGCACTGCAGATCACTTGGGGCTGAGCGTGAAAAGAGCTTCCTGAAAATATGTAGTGTCTTTATACGAGTTAGCCCAGAGCTGGCCGAGTTCTCTGTGCTGACTTGGATCATGTGCAGTGCTGATTCCTCTGCAAAGAGCCTGATGCTGAGGGCAGAGTCCTCTTCTTGAGCCAAAAGAAGTAAGTCTGGATGAACCAGGTTTATCCACCTCCCTGGCACCAAGTCCCCTGACAGGAGGGCATGGACTAAAGCATTGGCTCCAGGTAGCCTCTTTGTAACCTTGAGAGTTTTTTGACCTTTCCCTGAGAAAAATACATCCTGGGGGTTGGGTTTGGTTTGTGTCTCTGTAATTTTATTTGGTTTTGTTTTGCTTGGGTCCCCCACCCTGACTGTTTCATGTCTAAGTTACTTCCTCTGTTGGTTTTGATGAAATAATCACTTTTTTTTGTTGTTGATTAGTGTGTCTGGTGATTGAAAAATTGGGCTGTCTTGAAAAATAATGGAATACATGTTTCTGAATACAGATGCTCTAAGACAGGGCTTGTTTATCTTGCACCTTAAATAGAGCCAGGCTCTGGTTGTCCGTGCTCTTTACTACAACACTGGCAGTAATGAGATCATTTGTATTTTGTTGAAGGAGGTGCATTGCTTGATGTGTGGCATATGCTTGGGTTTGTTAACAGCCAGCCTATTCTCTTTAGTCTTCAAAGAATGCAGCTTGGACCTTTTCCAGTTTTAACCTGATTTTTGGAATCCTCATTACCTAATTTTAATGTTAGCCCATTCAGTGAATTGAGTTATCATGATTGTTGGGGAAGCAGTCAGAATTAAAACCAAGATAGGACTTTTTATAGGCCTCATGAAGCTCATCAGTATAGATTAAAAAGTTATAATGAACTTTCTTGGTAACTCAAATATAATTTCAGTTGGTTGAATTTATAGGAAGACAATTACATACTCCTTTATTTGCTAAGGAGCACTGCTGCTGGAACCTCTCTCCTACAAGGACAGGCTGAAAGAATTGGGGTTGTTCAGCCTGGAGATGAGAAGGCTCTGGGGACACCTTCTTGCAGCCTTTCAGTACTTAAAGGGGCCTATAAAAAAAATCTGGGGACAGACTTTTTACGAGGGCTTATGTGATAGGGTGAGTGGTAATGGATCCAAGCTGGAAGAAGGGAGATTTAGATTAGAAATTAGGGAGACGTTCTTCACTCTGAGGGTGGTGAGACCCTGGCGCGTTGCCCAGGGAAGCTGTGGATGCTCTGTCGCTGGTTGTGTTCAAGACCAGGCTGGATGGGGCTTTGAACAACCTTGTCTAGTGGGAGGTGTCCTTGCCTGTGCCGGGGGGTTGGAGCCAGATGATCTCTCAGGTCCCTTCCAACATAAACCATTCTGTATTATGAGTCTGGATGAAGGGAACCAGTATTGGTGGGCCAAAAGCCCAGGACAGCTCCACTGGGGATGGAGCTGCAAGTTGGGACCTCTTCTTTAATAGTCTTTACTCTTTCTGACATCAGGAGGGTAATGCATAACAGTGAGGTAGGCTTGATAGCACTTGCATCCTTCCTTTCTCTAGTCCTTTCATGGCATTCTGTGGGAGCATCACAGGCTTGTAGAGTATCACAGAATCACTATGGTTAGAAAAGGCTTTTAAAATCAGTGCTTGCACAATGAGTCTTTGGGCTTTTTTCATTGGGATGACTCTCGTCTGGTCCTATGGACCAAAACTCCAGTTTCTTTTTCACATTTCTTGAGGCTGTTGTTGTGCAGAGTCCTTTCTGAGGGCGTGGATAACTGTGTGTGTTCAGTACAATTCTAGAGAAAAGTAGCATCACAGCCACGCAGTCTGCAGTGATCTAATTCCTGATCGAAGGACTTGATATCCGAGTCAGAAGCCAGCAGGGAAATATCTGAGACTTAGAAACAGGTTTGAAGCCTTGAAGTAATACTTATAGAAAATACTACTGGAGCGTGTAGTAACACAGTCTTTAGAGTAAGGGAAGTGCAAGTGTTCCACAACATTAACAGCTTTTGATTTGTGCAAACAGCTTGTTTATGCCTGGCCTTAGACAGCAGGTGATTGAATGAGGTTTCTGGTGATAACATTCACTAGCAGTATAAGGTCCAGTGAATTTCTTCTTTGCATTTTTATGAGATATTTCTGTATATTATTAACACCAGGAAGTAGAGGGAGGTGGAGGTTCCCCCCCCCCTAAATTAGTTCATGCCCTTTTTAGGAAAACATCTCAAAATGCTGAGGAAACAGATTTAGCTGAAAGAGTTTTTGGATTTTGTGCTTTAGAAACAGGAGAGCTGGATTTCAAAATGTTCCTGGAACCTGGTAGTGTTCTTGGCTAAAATGGAAATCAAGGCAGACTCTGCTTAATGTATTTTTTAGGAAAAAAATAAATACAGTATTATGAAAATTATTACAAAGGAGTTGTTTGGAAGCTCAATGAAATTTAGAATATTATGCCCAAAATATAGATATATATTTTAAGTACTTTCTTATTTCTCATAGTTTTATGTATGGCATTTCCATGTTTAAATCAAATGTTGCTTTAGTTACCCTATTTTAGAAAGAATCTGTCTTAAAAAAACCCAAACCAACCAACCAAAAAACCTAAAAATCTTCCCATATACCCCATTTTTGTAAACCTTTTGCAGATAGCTTCTGCCTTTCGTTATTTACCTGCCCTTAAGGCTTGGAGAGGGGAAAGTGAATTCCTCTCAAATGGTATTGTGTGTAAAGCTCAAGCATTGCCAGGTGCAGAGCAGGTAGGTGAGTTTTGAGAGCCCTGTTTGTGAGTGAAGATGTTGATTGGGCAGGAGGGTTAAAGTGGAGTCTGTAAGTTCCAAGACCCAGTTGCTGTAAGATTTGGTATAGTCCAACTGCTGACGTCATGTACAGGATGACTGAGTGTGGATGGCAGGTGGTGCCTCTAGTCTTGGATACAAAATTAGCTACTGCACTGGTTAAAACCCAGAGAAGGGCATCTTACCATTAACGTTTCCTTGTATTTACCAACATGTGGATATTGATGTTATACAAGATCAATTGTTTCCTGTTTGAGTGAAAGCAAAACTGTCTTCAGTCCTGAGCTTTGAGTCCCAGTAACATTTTCTTAAGGTGTTTCCAGCTGAGGAGCAGTTGCGGGTTAGAAGTCTGGTTTTAACATGCTGATCACTTGGAACCATAAAGCTGGAAAGGGAGAAGTCAATGAAGCTGTCACTTGCCATATTCTTGCACTGCTTTGAATTAGCTTTAATGGATTTAGATACAGTTCCGTTTCACTGGATTCTACATTTTATAGTAATGAGGCACTAGGTGGTTTGAGAAAACTCAGTGTAGAAGTGGAATATGTTTCAGTATTGACAGTGCGAGTGAAGTTATGATTGCTTTGGGGAATAATAATCTATAGAATTGGTCCTAGATTTCAGCATTTGTGGATTATGAGCATATGGAGAGAAATCAATGAGACGTGCATCCTTAGGGAGACCTTTGTGTACCAAACCTTGGAAACTAATGTGCTGGCTGCAGACCGATATCGCTGAGCCCTCATTGCTCACTGAGCACACAATGAAAAACATCGTGGGGAGCAGAGTGTCTCTGCAGTTAATGCTGAAATTTGGAGTTAAAAATATGATGTGGGTGTCTCATGTCAGCTTGACTGCTGCTTACTTACGAATTAAAAATTTAGTTTCTTCTGTAGTGGGATTGCATTGATTTTAACTATTTTATTTTAAGTATTTTATCTTATTTTATTTTTGTACATTAAGCCTTAGCTGGGTCCAGGCATTCTGAAGTGTTTAGTTTACTCTTTTTTTTTGTTCCATACTTCAGTTTGCATATTGAAGGCCTCCTGAACAATCCTCCTCTTGCCAATATATGTATCCTTGGGAAATGTATTAGAAAACAGAGGAATGGATAGAATAGTTAAAGATGGAAGGAAAATTGTTTGTCACTTATAATTGCTCTTACGTTTGACCCTGGAAACCAGTATTTTAAGCATCTGTATGTGTAAAGTGAATATCCCATTGCAAAGGCTTAAATCTGAAGTGTCAGTGTCTCTGTAAACCTTATTTGCTCATGTCTTCTCAACTATGAGTTGATAAGGGCAGCAGAGTAGTGCTACTGTTCAAAAGTTTACCAGTATCTGTGTGATACTTTTTCTTATTTAGGAACAATTATACTGAAGAATATTTTAGCTGTTTGTTCTTTTCTCCCACACAAATCATGAAAGAAAACTGATCAGTGTGGTGACAAACTGTCAACCAAAACGAACTTTGTCTTAAGAAAATCAATTAAAATTTAAGCTGGGAGAAACTAAGGTGCTTAAGGGTAAAATAAATTTAGTTTCTCTCTAGATGAGGGGGAAAAAAAAGCCCCATACCACTTGTAGTAATATGTCAAGCTTACAGAGAGCTCCACCAATAAATTTCAATGAGATCTGACAACCTCACCAGAAATGAAGAATCTTCTTCCTTCTCCTTTCCCCTGGAGTCTTCCTTGAGAAAAATCCATTAATGGACTATTAAGCACAAGATATTCCTGGAACCCTGTAGTTGACAGTATTTGTTTAGCAACTGTATTAAGAATAATTGAAAACCAGTGGGTTTTTACAGCAAAGCACTGATGTTGAATCATGAGCTTGCCTAGAGTAAAACGCTGATAATTTGCAAAGAAATGGTTTGCAATTAGTCTTTTATGAAATGGTCATTATCAGGCCACATGAGAAAGGAGCGATGGCAGGCGTTAGTATGTACAGTAAGGTCTTCCAGGATAAGCCATATTTTGTTAGACTCTGGTTTATAGTACTGTGAGACTGAGATGTATGAGCAGGAGTGTATTAGGAACATAAAATGAAAATCTTCAAGTGCATTAGTAGAGAGATTTAAGCAGTAGGGAGTCTGTGGCAATAGGTGAACCAATTTGTGCTGAAAGACTCCTCGGTAATCTTGTTCTTGAATAGGAAAAGAAATGATCTTTTCACTGCAGTAAGGAAAAGGAAATGTGTCCAAAAATAGTAGTAGCTTTAGAGCATGGAAAACACTTTTTTTCCCCCCTAGAGCTGACATGGAGCTCATTGTTTCAGATGACATTAATGTTCCTGTTTGGACATGTGCTGTTCAGAATTATATTCTAAATTACTTTTCCATTCACTTTCTCCAAGTTCACTGCAGTTAATTACTAGAATTCCCTCCTTAGCAATGGACACAGTTTAAGCTCACCCTCTGCTCTGTGCCACACTAACAGGAGCTTCTCCTTTGAAATGAGGGTATTTCTGTCCACGTGCATCTGATGGGAAGTTTTTGTTGCACTTTAAGCACTGTTATTTCTGTGTATCCCGTGTAGAGAAACCACTGAAGCAGTCCAGTGTAATTCACTCTGATACCCACAGAGGCTTTAAAATTTCCAAAATTATTTTTCTTCCTCCTTACTATCCAGCGTGTGCTCACAGGCCACTAGAATAGCATTAGCTAATCTAGGTCATATTTTCTTCTTGACTTTATATAAATAGATAATGGAATGGAATATTGCACTTATATACTATATCTAAATATATAATATAAACTATTCCTACCACCACTCTTCGTCTTTCTTGGATTCCAACGCTTATTTACCTGCTGTTTAAATGTTTTTGTTCCACCTTGCACGTTTGGAAATCTCTGCAATTAAAACATTTTAGCACCTTCAATCTCTTTGCTATCTGAATGTTAGTAATAGGATGTTTCTTAAGTTGAAACTTTTATAAAAGCTGCCTATTTATACAGTAAAAACTCTCTGTTCACAGGATAACATTTATTTTCAAAGCTTATTTTCACATTCAATTTTCTGCTTGAAATCATTGTTTTGATTTTTATTAGCAATGTGAAACACATTTTAACATTTATCTAGTTTAGCATATTTTACACATGAAGCCTGCAGCTCAGATAACCCACATCCATTAAAAAAAACACTGGTTCATGGAAACGAGTCCTCAGCTGGCACAAAATCAGATACAAAGGCGAGAAGAGTAATGAGAGAGAGAAGGCTTTTGAAACTAACCTTCCCTCATTTAGATAAATGCATAATGTGAAAAATGCTGGTGTATTTATTTATTCAGTGCTATTATGTCAGTTTGAAAGCTGATCTTACTTTTCACAGTCTAACTGTATTCTGGTGTAGCCTGTAAAAGATAAGTTGACCTAGCAATAGTTACAGAAATAGGGGGGGAAAATCCTTGCAGAAATAAGTGAGTCGTATTTTTAATAGTAGATAGTTTGTCTATTAACTTTCACTGCTTCATTATAAAGTTGACTTGTTTCTGCGCAGGTGCTGAGTCTTGAAGGAAGAAAGAAATAAAAACTGCATAAAACTGTGGCATAAATGATAGAACCGTAATGCTTAATTACTGCAAAATGCTCGGATTCTGAATTTACCTTCTTTATAAGGTTGCTCATATCAGTATGTGGAGCCATGATTCTCTGGATGGAATCTTTCATAGCTCTTAAAGGTTGCAGCATCTTGACATTTAACACATCATCTTGTTGAGGATGCATAAACCCCAAGTAGTTTTGGTGTTAGGATATGAGGTGTAACATACGTTGTGGGTCACTGTGTCCAATGCTCCAGTGCAAGGGCACAAATGTCCTCAGTTTCCCTTGTTCTCTTTCCTTTAGTGTTTTCCTATTTTAATCATTGACCACTTTTCTGTAGTGATGTTTCACAGTTTAATGGAATAATAAAGCAATCATTGATCAATGGACTTTTTATCTGGAGCTATTGTTCCACTATTTTAACAGACAGGAACAGCTTCAGATAGTCTGTGTCCCCTGAAGTATTCCAATTTCAGGGATGCATTTGTCATCTTTGACTGGAACTTCCGAATCCCATCGCCTGCAGCTCAGCTTTTAACTTGGTGACCTGCCTCGTCTTTTGCACCTCCACTAAACAGTTTCTATTTATGTTTAAATATGGCTTTTATTATTCAAAGTTGAAGCCCTCTGTAAACAACCTGACCTCATGGCATAGGGCTTTTCACCTTCAGAACATGGTTTATTTTTTTCTGGGACCATCAGACTGTGGCTGTGTCTTTCACCTCTGGTATTTGAGAGGAACAGTGCTGTGTAAATGTTTTCCTTCCCTTTGCCTGTATTTTTGCTAAATCTGTAGTTCCAGGCAATATTCCTGATAAATGATGGTGCTGTGCCAGGGGGAGCACATCCCCCCCATCCCCTCCAAAGCAAACTGTAATGTAAGACTGGAACTGTTCTGGAGCTTGGAAAGCAAATGAGAGGAAAGCTCATGCACAACAGTCAGGCATCTCTGGAGAGAAGCCCTTGTTCTTTGGGCTAGCAAGAGGAAAAAGTCAAGGTTATGTTTCTTGAAGGGATGGAGAAGAGGGTGAAAATGCAGATTATTTTATTTAAATGAAACTAAAACTGCTCTTTTTAATTTTCTTTCTTAATTCTGCTATTGACTTCACTGTGAAACTGTAGCACTTTAACTACTTCTTCTTGATTTGAGCTATCAGAAAAGCAAACATTTGTGTATTTTAGTTCCAGGACTGTTGCTGGTAAGAGATCTGCATTTGAACTTCGGCAAATGTTGAGATTTTTTTAGTACAGATAAAACAGCACAGGCTTAGTTTTAATATGCAGTTGGTGCTCTCGTAGGAATTCTGGATCTAAAATTGAAAAGATATCACTTAACATGGAAAGACTATGGGACATTGGCCAGAGCAGTGGTGAATATGATTAATGCCAAATCCAAGAGCACTGGGCAGTCATAGTATAAGAAATATTTGGGTGTCATCTAAAGACCTTAGCAGGGCTATAATACTTGTGTTTTTGCTGGGGGCTTTGGAGGTTTTAGAAGGAATATCTGATCTTCACTGGAAGCAAAGATGTGTGTCGCCTTACTGAATAATAGCTGTTTGTATGTTCCAGTTTCTTGAATTACTTTACATTTAATGGGTTGTTTGAATCCTAGGCTTAAGCTCTTGTTCTTGACTTCCTGAGTCCTCTGACTTCTATTAAAGGTCCTTCCTATTACCCTTGCTTACTGCCTTGTATCCTGCCCCTTTGGACTGTTGCTAGTAGTTTGTCTCAGTTTACTGCTAAATACAATCTTCATGAATGCAGTTGTTTTGCCTTTTCTCTCCAGACAAGAAGGATAGATTTTTGGCAGGGAGAAAAAATGGCAATTGTGGAATCTATTAAACAAGTGAAACCTCCTCCAGGACTCCTGTAAAACTGGAGGAAAAAAGAATCCTTTCCCATAAGAAATGAACTGAACTTTTGCTTCCCAAACACATTTCATACCAACAGTGGTTCAGGTAAATAATTTTTAGCATGCAAGTGACAGTGCAAGGGTCATCTTGTGAAAGGAGACAGAGAATTCAGCCCTTCTCCAGCCCTTTGGTAGATAAGAACTCTGCCCTCTGTTCCCTTCTCATCATGGTTACCAGAGCTACTGAGAGAGAATAAATAAAGGGAAGTCATAGAATTTTCTGCCTTATGTTTCACATATATTAGTGCTCAAATAAATGGTTTGCTTTTACTTTTATGGATTTCATATCTTAAATATTCTTCTAATCCAGATTGTTCCTATTTTTCTGAAGTTTTAAAGAAAATAAGCTTTAGGGCTCATGTTGTCTGTGCTGGTCAGTTTGTCCATGCACTTGCTCTCTCCAGTGGCTTTTGGATAGATGAAGAGTGAAGTTCTCAGAGATATAAAAACTTTTCTGGATATGAGTGTCTTAGCAGAGCTGTAAATTTTAAGTTATGGCTGTAAAGAGAGAAAGCGTCTCTCACATCAGCTGCTTGCTGGTTGCCAGAGAATCTGTGTAAAGCTCAACTGGGAGAAGTTTGCATTGATTAGGTAGAGGGAAATCAATCTTGAGATAGGAAGTCAGATTTCATGAGTTGTGCTGTGCACAGACTTGCTTGCTGACCTGTAGACGTGATGGTTTTGGGGGAGAAAAATTGTAGGAAACTTCCCTGTTTTTGGTACTCGGGATCTTGTTCTGCCTGGTGTGAACTGTGTGTTAGTTGGGCTGGGGTAGGTCGTGTCTCTACATTTCTTGCTGTGATTCTTTGGACGTGAGTTCATGGAATAGTGCAATAGCCTTTAGACAGGTAGATTTGGTTGGTGGGATGCTTGACCATACAGAAATTTGGGGGGCAATCCATATTTGCCTTGCACTGATCTGAGGCTCAAAGATGATAGAAGTGTATTTGCTACCAGTTTGCACAGCAAGGAATATTCCACTGAAACAAGGAATGTAAACCCTTTATTTTCTTATTACTATTTAAACTGACAGGATTGATACCCAAATCTGCAAGTCTGAGAGGCATCTGGTGTCAGTAATCACATTTAAGATGACCTCAGAAACTGCCTTTATTAGCTGCTTTATCATCTGCAGACTTCATCTTTCAGTACTTATCACTAACCTCTTGGGTCTCCCGAGGAAGAGAACCCTTACATGTTACTTCTGTCAGCTCTCCCTGGTGCTCAAGCTGAGCAGAATTAGTTTATCCACATGGAAGTTTCAAGAGGGAATAAAAATATTTATTCATTATTAAAAATTCTTCTCAAAGCAAACCAAGTTATTTGCCAAAGCTGTTTTTAAATTCTAAAGCTTGTTGTTAATGTACTGTTACTCTCACATTGGGAAACTGGGTCTTTAAAATGAGATTTCATAGATGCAGACATATTTGATAGGTACAGATGTAATAATATTAGGTAGATATCTAATAATCAGTATATTTTGGAGGGAACATATTAAATTTATGCCTGCCTTTTGTTTTTCTCCTGCATTGGCAGTGCTGGTATTAGTGCTTGTTGAGGTAAAAAACTGAAGTAAGCCTTGCTTTTCTCCTTTTATAGTATTTTCTCTTTAAATCCCACCAAAAACTTAAGAAATTATTTCTGGATAGAACAGAAGATTTTTTTTTTTTGCCAGACTTCTGTCACAGATTAAGTGCACTGCAGTAGTGTGTAGGAAACCCATATGACAAAGTGGGTGTTCCCTCAGCAAGTTTACTGATGATA
This sequence comes from Megaceryle torquata, assembly GCA_024611175.1. Taxonomy (NCBI): domain Eukaryota; kingdom Metazoa; phylum Chordata; class Aves; order Coraciiformes; family Cerylidae; genus Megaceryle; species Megaceryle torquata. Next base: position 65,254 of record JANIJG010002592.1, read on the forward strand.
TGAAACTGGGAGGATTGGCTGAGGCACTGGAAGGCTGTGCTGCCATTCAGTGAGATCTGGACAGATTGGAGAGCTGGGCGAAAGGGAACCTAATGAAGTTCAACATGGGCGAGTGTAGAGTCCAGCATCTGGGGAGGAATAACCCCCTGCACCAGTATAGGTGAGGGGCTGACCTGCTGGAAAGCAGCTCCACGGAGAAGGACCTCGGAGTCCTGGTGGACAGTAAGTTATCCATGAGCCAGCAGTGTGCCCTTGTGACCAGGAAGGTCAATGGTCTCCTGGCGTGCATTAAGAAGAGTGTGTCCAGCAGGTTGGGGGAGGAGAAACCCCCCCTCTACTCTGCCCTGGTGAGCCCAAATATGGAGTACTGTGTCCAGTTCTGTGCTCCCCAGTTCAAGAGGGACAGGGAGATACTAGAGAGAGTCCAGTGGAGGCTATGAGGATGAGGAAGGGACTGAAACATCTCTTGTGATGCAAGGCTGAGAGACCTGGGGCTGTTTAGCCTGAGGAAAAGACTACAGAGGGGATCTTATTAAATGTTCACAAATATCTGAAGGGTGCTTGTCAAGTAGAAGGGGATGGGGTCTTTTGAGTAGTGCCTTGTGGTAGGAATAAGGGCAGTGGCCACAAACTGGAACCCAGGAGGTTCCACATCAACACGAGGAAAAAATTCTTTCCTGTGAGGGTGACAGAGCCTGGCCCAGGCTGCCCAGAGAGGTTGTGGAGTCTCCTTCTCTAGAGACTTTCCAAGCCTGGCTGGATCTGTTCCTGTGTGGCCTGCCCTGGGTGACCCTGCTGAAGCAGTGGGGTTGGACTTGATCTCCAAGAGGCCTCTTTCAACTCCTACCATTCTGTGATTCTATGTGGACTCTGAAAGCACAGTGCAAATTAAAAATGCACTTCACTGTCTCACCCTTAGTGATTTCAGTTCTGTAGAGATGCTTTCTTAGCCCTAAGTAATCTCAACCTTTTTTGGTGTTTTTTCCCTACAATGTCTCTACCTTACATGACTGCAGACTCTTACTGGATTTTACATTCCTTAGGGAAAGAATTTGGAAAAAGTAGAGGGTTTTGGGGAAACATGAAAAGGAAGACCAAAGAAGGTGTTCTCTTCACATTCAAATGCCAGGTTCATGAAGGGGATTGTCAGTGAGGAATGGTACTTAGGTTACATCATTTCTATTTATCAATGATACTGTTCTCAGAACTAAGCCAGTTGATGTAGCAGGTAGCTTTCTGGGAAATGGATAAAAAGCAGGAATTCTGTTTGTCCCAGGCTTCTGTATTGCTCCTTTTTTCTTTTTTTCCTTCTTCCTTTCAAAACTGTTTGACAGATGCTAAGGTTAATGAATTTTAATTTTAATTTGGCCTTTTCCTTGAGTTGCTGACAGTTCCTTCTGCACCATGGAGACCTTTTTTTTCCAACTCACTTGATGTTTCAGTAAGAAGCGGAGCATCTGATTGAAACTTCTTCATGAATAAGTGAACCCAACTGGAACACAGCCAAACACTGTCAGAACTGGCTCCCTGAATCCCAGTCTTGTGTTTTACCATGGTATGAGAGATTAGATTCATTAACCTCTCATTAGAAACATGTCAATGCTAAAATCCCATAGTATGCTGGATTCAGCCTATTAGAAATCCCAAAAGGCCAGTTAACATTAAAGAATTAACATTTCTTATTCCAGAAGTTAATAGTAGATTCCTCATTTGGCTCTGTTCCATTTGATTGATGTGGTAATTTGTTAGGTGCTTTTTCCTTTAGAATTAGCAGAAATTTTATTAATCCAGGCAGAACTGTTTGATAAAAAAAGCTTTTTTTCATAGTGGAAATACAAGCACTTAGGTATAAAAATGTTTGTTTCATTGTTACTTTTTCTACTTACATATATAGAGTGTATAGAGAGCACTGCATGTATAGAATATGGTACATATTTTACCTATAAATATCATAACACTTGCAAGTTATCTCTGTACCAGTGACAGAATTTGCTATTTATAGAGGCTATTAAATCCTATTTGAGCAGATCCAAATGCATCCAGATACTAAAGCTCTGTGTTTAATTCCAGGTAGAGTTCAGTGTATGAGGTGGAATGAAACATCTTTTCTGTTGCCTTTTGACCTGAGGAGCTTTCTCCTCTAATGAGAAAAAGCACTGCAAGATAATTTGAATAAGATGGAATTCATTCTGCATCAGTCACGTTACATAGCTTCTGCTCAAGCTTGATGCGAATGCCTGTTAAAATCCATAAAACAAGTAGCAAATGACCCTTTCCAGCAATACATCTTTGTGTGTATTCATCTGCTACTGTGAGCAAAAAAAAAAAGAAATTTCCATCTTGTGTGGTTATTATAAGAAGCATGAAATAATGCTTTTGAATCACTTAATGTCATTGCTTGAAATGGAAAACAGTCTTTTCAAAGACATTGCACTTTGTTATGCAGAGCTACGCTTCTCAGCCACCATTATTAGGACATTTGGCTGCTGTTTTAGAGTATGTAAGAGTTGAACACAGGGTCATTTAATAGGAAAATGAGAAATTTAGGCTGGTGGGCTGTGCTCAGCCCTCCCTGAGACAAAGAGGAACAGTCACTAAAAAAAGCCAAGTTCAAGGCAATCCTGTATCCACTTCCTGCCAGGCTGAAGGCAGTAGCTTAAAGGAAAAGAGTGAACAGAGTCAAGCCCGTGCTCAGGGCAACAGGAGAACCCCTCTTTGTCCACCTCGCATTCCCACGTGCCTCTGTACAACAGGTATGAGGGTCTGGATGTGGAAGGCCAGTCGATGGATGATGTTCATGATGGTCCACCCACAGCAGAGGTGTTACCAAGCTCAGAAGGGACTATTGCATCACAACCACCCCCATGAGGAAGAGAAGATGGGTGGTAGGTGATTCCCTTCTGAGCGGAGCAGAGGGTACAGTATGCTGGACAGACTCTTCTCTTAGCATTACTAGTTGATTTCACTGTAAAAAGGATTTTACCTTTGTAAAGCTCCTTGAGATATATTGTTGAATGACATTATTGCTAATAAGGTTTTAAGGACCTTAAGTCTCCAAAGTCTTTAGCTGTAAACACCTGCTGAGGCTCCACTTCTGTATTTTTGGCACTGAAAAGATTCTTTTGAAGTTGATGACTTTCTCAGTTGGGTTTTAGAGGTTTAGTTTTTTCCTTTTTCATTTCTTATAAGGGGCAGCATCTGCTAGTGATATATTTAAAAAGATTGCAAGAAATCTCTGAGTTCCTTGCATACGGTAAGGAAAAAAAAAACCAAAACCAACAAAACCCAACAGTTTTCTACTGCACCAGCTTCAGGGGATAAGCTTTCCATTGCATATGGTGTATTTTGTTAAGAGGCCAGCTGAAAATGAAAGGAGGTTGTTCCTGACCTCTCTGTGCAGTCACAGTTCAGCTTTAATTTTATATTCTTTCACCTCCAGATAGCTTGAACTCCCAGCTATGGCACTGATGGCAACACATGCTGATTAAATTTGCCATGACCTGTGAATATCACAGGGCCATGTAATTTTCTTTTTCCTTCTAGCACCTCATTCTTTTAGGGGCACTTTGTTGTAGCTGGGAAGGTTCCACAGCTGATGACAGTGTGACAATGAGCAGCATCCTTTGGTGAAAGTGCAGGTTGCTGATCAGGTATTGTATCTGCTGTTACAAATTTCGATGAGAGCTGAGCCTTCTTTACATCCATATGAATGAGTATTATGACCTCTTAAATAACAAATATTTTGAAAGGTTTGGGAAAGAAGAGTCAGCCTCCAGAAATAGTTTTTAATTTAAACAATTGTCAGGTGGCTGTTTTCTTTACGTACATACTCTCATAAGTACTGGGCACAGCAAGAACACCTTGATGTCAACGGGCACAGCATGTAAGCTGGTTGCACAGAACACTTTAAGTCATCTGTGTGTGATACTGAACATTGGAAAGTCATAATGCTGGAGAAAAGAGGTTTCCAAAGGGAGCCTTCAGGGTACCTGCCACTCTACTGAAATACCAGTGAGCACTTTTGTAAAGATGTCTCTGCCAGGACTTGTGCCTTTGCTGCTTTTTCTCTTTCTATTTCTGGTCCTGCTGAGTGATTCTGCTTAAACTTAATCTCACTTCCTTCTCCTGCAGGATAACTTGCTTTTCAAGTGACTGCTGGGTCATCTACTTGTGTACAAACTGTGCTTGTGTAGCAGGTCCCTGCAGTGGTTTTTGCTGAGTGAAAGTTGAAAACTACTTCCTAGTTGTTTACTGCCCTTTAGATCTTTGCTTTCCAACCTTGACAAAATAATTCTTGCACCTCTGGAACTTTAAGACATCCAGTATTTCCATTGGTGATGCTTACTGGGTGGTTGATTCATAACCTGGCAGTTGGTGCTAATCCAGTGCTTCTGTGTAGCTCCTGAACAGCTCCCGTACTAAGGCGAGTTCCATGCGCATAGGGGAATGATGTTGGGAACCAGGCCACGTGTGGTCTCTATAAATGGATGTGGATCAATGCTACATCCTTTACAGCCACTACCCAGCAATGACACTAGTGTGCATTTTTAGAGCTAAGACAAGTCTAACCTTCCCCTGGCTGCCTTTTACATTTAGTACTCATTCTTCCTAATAGAAGCTTATGTAAGCTTTCTATTTTTGTCTCATTCTAGCTGTGGCATATGAATAACTTTTAATACTCTCTAATAGCAGCAAAATTGCAAAAAGACACTTCAGGGCATTTTCTTACTGAGATTTGCTAATGTCTGCTATTAATAAAGACCTCCGTGGTCAAACTGACTGTTCCCCTCCTGTCATTCAGCCCTGCATGGTGAATTGACTTTCAGAAGCTTGTGGCCAATTGCACTGGATAATAAGTAGACTTCTTTTAACAGTGACTATTAGCAGAGGGTATGCTGGGCAATTTACGTATTCTTTCAAGATGATGAAGTTTTGGAAGTGGTATCCAGGGAAAAGTGGATCAAGATCTCTTAAATGATGTTAAGCGGATGGTCCTTGAGTGGTGCCAGAGAGCCAGTACTAGATGGACGGGTGAAATACTTCTGATGGAAGGGTGAAATATTTCTGATGGACCAACAGAAACAGAACTGTCTCACATCAAGAGAGTATTTCAAGATCCAAGAGGTGATATTAAGACATAATATTTTGACTTCTCTAAAATGAGAATTAACTTGCCTCCAGGTAATAAGTGGTTTACAGAAGATGGCAGGTTACAGGGTCACAAGGTGTCAGGGGTTGGAAGGGACCTTGGAGACCTTTGAGTCCAACCCCCCTGCCAGAGCAGGATCATATAATCTAGCAAAGGTCACAAAGGAAGGTTCTTGTATCTGAATCACCATCTTGAATAACACTGGCCATAAAATTTGATATAAACTGTGTTAGGACTTCTTGATTTACTTTGTTCCTGGGTTCTGAGATGCTTGTTAGGTGTTCAAAGTATTGTACACGGTCACTCGGGTTTTTATAACTCAACCTTTGCAATTAATGTGTTCATAAAAACACTTGGGAGACAATTCCTACAAAGAATTCCTGTGCACCGTGTTGGGGGTACAGAAGGTAAAAGGCTGTACCTGCAGAGAGGAGAGGCCAGGACAGGTGACCCCAAACTGACCAGCAGAGGATTCCATCCATAATCTGATATTCAGTATAAACCTGAGAGATCACAAGGGTCAAGCTCTCAGCTCTTCTTTTCTTCAGTGGCCAGCATCCAAGGAGGACTCTGTCCAGTCTGGGACTTCCCGTTGCCTGTTCCACAGCATTAGTGGTGACAGTGATGTAACTGCCTTTGGAGGGCTTGTGGTCAATACTGGTTATGTATATTCCATTTTTATTATTATTATTTTAATTTTCTTTAAAACTGTTTTAATTTTCTTCTCCAATCCATAAATCTGTCTCCCTTATTCCTTTTCTTTTCCCCTTTGGGGAGGGAGGGGGATTAACAAGAGTGTCTGGTAGGTCTGCTGGGCTGCCCTGACCTTAAACCATCACAGGATGCTGAAGTGGAATGTTGTGGGGCTGTAAGGGACAGAGGTGTGCACCATCCCTTACTGCTGTTCTTAAAAATGCACTGTTCTGTAGTTCATTTGAACTGTTGCAGTGTCAGTGCACACAGCTTCTTTTTTGGTTTTTGTGTTTGTGGGTTATTTCTTTTATGTTGTGTGTTGGTTGGTGTTTTGTGGTTGGTTTTTTTTATGGCATTGCTGTATCTCAGCTATGCACAGAGCTTTTTGTAATCTCAGGTTAGTGTTTCAGTGTCTCTAGCATGTGAGCTATTGCCAGAGACAGATCCAATCCCTCTTATTAAGCAGAAGACTGTAGTTAAATTCTTCATGATGTTTCTTCAGAAAATTTTACTTTTTCCATCATACAGGTTTCCTGTACAACTCTCTCTCTGGTCCATCTTCCTTTGTACTAAACTCTCTCATAATCAGCGAGTCTCCACAAGCAAATAATATGGAGAAGGAGACCTCATATCTGGTAATATAAGAAATACAAGCTCAGGAGGGAGTGTTTCATGCCTGGCAATGCACTCCTACATCATTAACCCAAGCTGTCTGTTGTGAACACTCAGTGATTCAGCTTTCTTTTTTTTTTTTAAACAGATGTTCCTTAATTGTCTTATGATATTACTCTGTAATGGAGTGTTTTTGCAGCCTACGCGGCTGGTGGCAAAGTTGAGTTGTTTTTGTTTCTTAATGGAAAACTGCCTCATCAAATGACTGATTTCTTTGGCAAAAGATAATTTTGGAATTGTTTATTCTGTCTGTATGAGATGAGAACATGGTGTGTGTTCTGTACTCGAACTATTGCATCCTATCAGTGCAAAGACAGCATTTGTACAAGAGGCAAGTTGAATGCTGTGATAGCAAATGCCTGTTTCAGATCTGATTGGGACATTTTGTGGGCTGAATAAATTTTTTTTGTCTATGATAATGTGTGTCATTTTGCCAGGCAGTACAGTAGGGTGTTTTGTCTCTGGTTTTTTTAACTATTCTGTGATAGTTCATTGTGCTTATGTGAGAGTTCATGTGAGCGCTCTCATTCTTGCGTCACTTCATAATATTTAATGAAATGACCCATCTTGCACCAATGGCGTGGAAAATATGCTTGGATAGTGGTCTGCTAGATGATGAAAATGTAAGTCATTAGCTTGCAGATTTACTGAGGGAAGTATCTTCTAGACTTCAGTGTAACACATCAACATTTTGATTTTAAGCCAGAGAAATAACAGTTCACTGTTTCGTTCTCCACACAGAACCAAAAAATAAGTGCACGGGAGGAATAACTTTGATGTTGTACTCCTTAGTAAACCCCTCAGACTCCTTATATTGCTTGTGGAAAAAAGCTATATGAAGTTAGGGGTAAAATAGACTTTATTAATTATTGAGGATTAATTCAGCTTTCAGTTTAAAGCTGTTCATTATTCTGAGCAGGTTTAATGAGAGTCATCAGGGTGCACCTTTCCATACGTTTGACTTCACATTAGGGAGTCTCTCTTAGTGCTTTATATGAATTGGCTGCACTTATCCCTACGTGCCAAAAAGATCATATCCCTGTTTCACTGGGATCGTGTGCACTGAGCTGGGACAGTCAGCTGGGCCCACTGGAGCCAGGACCAGCCTCTCTACTGTTCCTGACAGCTGTAACATTTTTCCTGAAGTGTGTATCCAGATGGAGATTTTTTTACTTGTGTGCAAATGAATGGTCAAGAAAAGGAAAAGCTTGTTGGCAAGTAAAATTAATTCCAAGGTAGGAAAACTTGAGGGACGAGGGGAAAAGGAAGTTTATTAAGACTGTGTGCACAAGTTCATCCGCTTTCTGAGATTTAGAAGAGAGATACTATGGAACAATGCACAAAGGCATGAACTTGAGTGCTTTCTGAAGTGGAACAGGCAACTCTGCAGTGTCTTTGGGTAGAAAATAAGATAAAGATGACTGATAGATTTTGATGTCTGGTTTTTCAGGAAGCTGAAGGGCCTGCAGTACTGTCACATTGAGTGTGTGCACGTATTTATATATATATTCCATCAACATCATTTCTGTGCTTATTTTAGAAGTATGTGCTGCTTGCCCTGACCTTAAGGACTTTACTGATGAGCAGTTTAATGAATTCAGTGAGGAGCTGGACTCTGCTCATGAGTCTCTTATTGACTTCTGTAGCCATTGGCAAATGGTCTATTATTTGCATTTCTAGTATTTGAAAATGTTGGTATTTATTCTTTTACGTGCTTCTGGGGGAAACTAGCTTTAGAGTGAGAAATTGCTGGATAAATTCATGTTTATCTCTGTATATTAAACCCATCACTCTAGGTTTTCTTCCATATTTAGTTCCTTAGGCGGATTCTCAATTCAATAATAGCATCTTTTTGGTACAGTTCCCAAAATTATTTTCAGGGGACTGATCATGGTAGTGAAAGTAGAGAGGAGGTAGAAGGCAGGGAATCGCATCTTTTTTTCATGTATTCATACTTTTCCCCCCAGTAGAGTAGATTTTAGCTCCAAATGCAGCAGTACTTCTGTTTTATAGCAGAATGTCCAGACAGGCATGTGGCTGTGGGAGAAAAAGGTGATGTGTCATGAGTCCAGAAACACACTTGGAAATTTATTGGCTTGAAAGTAAGAGAATACCGTTTTTCAAGGAGGATTTAAAGCAAATATTAAAGCTGTCAAGGGTTAGGGCAGGGCTGGCCACTAGATGGATGACAGGCACCTCTCCCTTCCCAAAGGGTAAGAGAAAGGGAATAAGGGAGAGAGACTTATGGATTGGAAAAGAAAACAAAAACAGCTTTAAAGAAAATAATAACAATAAAATTAAATCTATACAAATATATATAAAACCAATATTGAACCCAATCCCCTGATGGCAATTCCATCACTTCTGATGCTGTCGAGCAGTCACTGGGGAAGTCCCAGACTGGACTCAGCAGCAGATGGGAGCTGGCTTCTGGAACTGGATTCAGGAACACACGAATCAGGATCAAAGGCAGGACTGATGCTTTCTGAACACTAAATACCTGGATAATGACACACTAGCTTTTTACATCATGGAAGTTAGTGGGTCTGTAGCAGCAATAATGCAAGTGCTTCAGTGTTTTCACTATGGTGTTTTGACTTTGGTTTCACTAGAAGTATACACAACAGTAAAAAATAGATTTGAGAATATTTTCCTTGGCAATTTCAGAAAAAAATTACCAATCCAAAAATGTATAATATACATAAATCAAGATAAGAATGTAATTGAGTGATTAGAGAAGTTCCCTGTGCAGCACCATGCAGATAACAGCTTAATGTTGTGGACTATTGATGGATAAGAGAGAGAGATGCATAAAATGTATTAAATTTGACATTTCTTTGAGAGCTTTCCTTCTCAAATTTCCTAATGCTTGTCTGTTTAAAATCCATTCGCAATCTCATGACTGAAAATCTGTGACATAAGTTCAAATTCCTTTTCATGGATAAACATGATACTAATTTTTGTGTGTGTGCGTGGCCTTGTAAAAGAAAAACTATGAAGCTCTAATAAATCTGATGAAAGGAATGGGCAAGTTTAGAAGAGCTTAATCAGAATTATCAAAATGAAAGTATTAGGTATAGTAAGTTATTTATAATCAAGATACAGCATTGAAGAAAGATTTAAATGGATATAGTGAGAATAATGATCTACAAATTTGAGTCTATAATAAAAAGAGTGGAACTTCCACACATGTTATCAGCAGCTGGCTGCAGGCTGGCCAGGCTCTGATTTTTATTAGTGCCTGTGAAAACTGGCTCTGATGTAACTAAAAATTTAGTTTATGGTGCAGTTCAGGATTCAGACTTGTATGTTGGTGTGAAAGTGCCTGCAGTGACACCTCTGCCTAAAATCCCGTTTTGGGAAGTGAAGCCTAGAGGTACACAGGCACTGGAGGACTGCTGGTGAGATCCCCAGGCCCCCAGCTAAACAGTCTTCTCCAGCTAAACAGCCCCAGGGCTCTCAGCCTTTCCTGGCCACAGAGATGCTCCAGTCCCTTCAGCATCTTTGTAGCCCCTTACAGCTACGTGCTCTGTACAGCCCACACCGTGGCTACACCAGAGGAGTTGTACTCCCATGGATCTTGTGTGACAGCTGACTGCAGGAGAGTCTCATCTTTGCTGAGATAACCATTGAGGATGGGCCCCTGCTGACCACTCAGCATATAAAATCATTTCAACCTAAGTCCAGCATCAATGGTGAGAGCCTAGTACTTCTTCCCTTGGTGTTTTGATGCTGCTTCCCTTGAGGTTGTGTCTCTGCACTTAAGTTGTGCCTACTGGTGGCTGTTAATTTTTTTTAGAAGGATCTTGGCCAAAATAATACCAAAAGTTTACCTAGTTAAGGAATTTGTCTGTCCATATTTCATTCAGGTTTTCATTAATGCACATTTTGATGCTCTTTGATAACAGGACATTTTTGATCTGTCTTTTTGCCAAAAAAAAAAAAAAAATCCAAACTGCACATGGCAGATGCACACAGGAGGGGTCACCTCAACTAGCAGTAAAATAGATTGTCAAATTTCTCTCATCAGCTGTTCCATCAGAACCAGCAACTGTCTCAATGAAAAGATGGCATTCTCTGTTTGGTGTGTGGTTTGGGTTTTTTTTGTATACAAATCTCCTTGCATTCAGATAATTAAAATGCCGTAACAGTTTTCACATTTCATTGCCTAATTAACAGCAATAAAGGCCACACTAAATCAGGATGAATCTGTAATTTCAGCACTAATCACACGAGTGTGAGTGTCAGCATCATAATGAGATGCACAAATCTGGAGGTAATGAGGCTGTGGCTGTCTGGGAAATTTGAGCAAGTGCTGGCACAAATTGTACAGCAAGGTTTATTCCCATTTTATTAATTATATGCTTGCAGAGGGAATTGTAACCAACTCAAATTACTTTAATTTGTGAAATTCATGCTCTAGCTATGCATTTGACATCTAAACATGAAGTTGGGCTCCTTATCCCTCCCTCAGTGCAAAACCCACAACAGAATCCTCCCCAGTGCCTTGAAATGTTTGTTTAGATGTGAAGGCTTTGACTTCCCAGTGCCTGAGGGTATTGCAAAGCTGATGGCAGCACGGTTGGATGGTGGTCATTTAGAGGTGATGGTACTGTCCCATGTAGGATGTCAAGGCTTTCTGAGGTGGAAAGGGGTTTCAGTAATGCTGAAGTTAAGAGTATGACAAATGAAAATGTTTGGGGCCCAGATAATGACTGGTATAATGTTTTCAGTTAAGAAAAAGTACTGGTTTGCATTCTAACAAACTGTTGCAGTGCTATGGACTAAAAAATGATGATTTGATCTTGATTCATATGAGGTTGGTTTTATGAACAGATCACATAAGCTGATTATTTTGGATCAAGGTGATGAAATGATTTCTGCTGATTCTGTCCTTTATCTTTTGGGTAATTTGGAGGTTTATACAGTGCCTGAATCAACTTTTTTAAACATTAAGTTGTTGATAGCCAAGGATATGATCTTTCTCACGCTGTGATCTTTTTATAATGAATATTCATCACCCAAATATCATACCTTAAACTTCTGCTCTAAATGCTACTAGTCTGGTACATAGAGAATTTTCTGTAGCATGCTCACAAAATCACTGTTCATTTGTACCTTTATTCAGTTTTTATATTGCATTAATGTTTCTAAGCAAATAGTTGATATCAAATCTACTATAATCACCAAAAGGATTGCTTACAAGAGGTTGAATGAATTCTATTTCCTGGTTTCTGATTGTCATGATGTTGAGAAGTTGTAAAGGTGCCAGTGAGGTTAATGATCATCCTCAGCAGCATGATAATCATCTTACAGGAAGAACACCAACAGTTCCACAGTTGGTAACAATTTATTCTCTTGCATTAGCTGAAGGTTGGTACCAGCAAATAACTCCTTGTATCAGGAATTAATAGCTAAAAAGTTATTCCCAACCCTATGGATTCTTCTTCTGTAGCCAGTGTTTCTTTTTGTACCAGCCAGGACTACTGTATTTATTAAGTTTGAGAGACACTATTTCCAGTCACCAGGAAGAGCTGCTATTACCATAGAATAAGTCACGTTCTTGCTAAAAGACTGTACAAACAGCCCTCCTGTGCCTGAAACATTGGTTTAGATGAGAAAATCCCTCAGTCATAATAAAACCTTCATGCATTTGACTGCATAGTTGTTTCATACTGGTCTGTGGTTTTGCTCATGTTTCCAGTCTTGTTAGGTCTCTTGGTTGTTTGCACTGAAGGAAAAAGGGAACCTTTTAAAACCTAAAGTGGTATGAAAAATTGCTTCTCCATCTGGGTTTTCTTAGTCAGTCCACGTGGACTTTCTCAGTGCTCTGTAGATAATCTGTGTCATTAGCCAACATCAAGGTACAACTGAAAACATACCAGTGATTGCCAGTATAAAGCCAGTACTCATGTTTTCATCTGCTACTAACAGATGGTGTTAGCAGAGGTTCGCTGTGGTCTTTCATAAGACTTGCTGACTGCTACTTTAGGAGAAAATTTTCTCTGCTTAGTTTCTCGTTTGACAAAACTTGCTCTTAAGAAATTGGACTTGAAGTTTGACAAAGCTGTGCTCCTGACCTTCTGACATAAGTCTGGCTGTTCTGTCTCAAGATAGTGTCTGTCAGGATCCTCGGGTTTAGGTTTCTGTTCCCTGGCAGAAGCTTTTGAAAAATCCCAAGGCTCTTGGAGTTTTTGCCCTAAAAGGGCAGGTGATAGACTGCAGCATGACCCCCACAGGCAGGGGCTGCATGCTGTGCTCTGAGCTTATCACTATGCTTGTCCTCTTCATCTTAGAAGAAAAACTTCTGCTGAAAGTTGGGTCTTTTTCTCAATTTTTGTTCTTGTTTAGATTCCTTCCCAAAGCAATTTGGTATTTTCTGAATTCAGCCTTGTGCTTCCAGGACGGGGTGGGTCTGTACCACCACACCTTGTCATGTAGCTGTTACATGTTCTGTGGCCTTTTCTTTGGCTTCAGGAATGTTCTACTGACCATCATATTATTTCAGAATTTATTTATTATTTGCATCCCAGTTCTACTATAATCCAGAGCTGACGATTTTTTTTAAAAGCTTTGCAGATCTGTGAATATCCAGGAGACTGACAAGGCTTGGAAACAAAGCACAAGGGAAAAGTAAACTTCAGGATGTTGTCTTAACTTTTGTCTTAATACTTATTTTGTATACTAATATACATACAAATATTGTATACTAATGTTGCATAAGGGAATGTAACCTATTTTTTTTCAGTTATTTTGGTTGGATAGAACTTGATTGGCTGGAATATCCCAAAAGCTGTCATGGGACACTTTTGGACATTAGCATCATGCCCAAGATGAATTAAGGTTGTAAAAGATCTCCAAGATCATAAAGTCCAGCCATCAACCCAACATTATTATGACCACTGTACACATCCAGCTGCCATCCCAGCTCCTAGGAATTTCAACACTTTTTTTCTCTCAAGTGTGGAACTGAGTTCCAGGAGTGTGAATTCTTTTGAATCTCAGAGAGAAAGAACTGTAGACAAAATAGTCTTCCCCAGGTCTGATTGTTGTGTCTGTGCAAAATTACTATTGTAAAGATCTTTGTGAATTTGTATGCTGCAGTGATGAAATTTCAGGAAATGCTCAGAAAAGGAGAGTGTAAGAGGATCTGGAGTAGAAGCAGCAGCTCAGCACTGAGAATGAATCTGTTTTGGTAATTAGAACTCTTAAGTGGCAGTGCTAATAATATATCTAATGATTACATCTCTTCTTCCTCATTTTCAGCCCTTCTATCTAAGTAGCCTTAAAATATGCCTTTTTGAAGGGTAAAAAAAATACTGGGACACTATTAAAAATTGAATGCTTACGTTCATTCATTGAGATGATCTAAAGTAATACATGTAAGGCTCTAAAGCAGTAATGTGAATTGCAGTTGAGCTAGTTTATGACTTGATGAGCTCATACTGGCTTTGAAAGCACTTGGACTTTCATACCATAAACTATTATACTGAAATGTAATTATCCTGTTGAACTGTGGTTAAAATTCTGTGTTGCTTCATTCATTATTCAGAAGGCTGTAGCCTTAATAGTAGCTTAAGATACATCTTGTGTATTTTTAATGCATTAATTCACTTTCAGCATTGATCAACACTTAATTGTACAATTAGCAAGTAGTTGTAACAGCCTGCTAGGACAATACCCTCTGTTGCATAACTCCTCTGCTCATATCTCATCCAGGGCAGAGAGACCAGAAGAGAAAGTTTGTCATAACTGCACTGCTGTTGTTCAACAAGCAAAGATACTGTGTGGCTGCTTTTTGGAGGGTAGTATTAATATCAAGTTAGCATTGGCAGGCAAAGTAAAATGGAATAGGCTGTGTGTAACACTGGCTTTAGAATTTGTGTCAGGAATGCATAGCTGTGCTGCCCAGGGGACATACAGTTTTAGAATGGTCCTCAGATAATCCGTAAGTATAAGTGAAATTAGATTCCTCTTTTGTGTGGGTGTGTGTATATTTTACTGTCTTACAGTACCCTCCGGCAGCAGGATAATTGGAAGGTCTAGAGGGACTTGTTGCTAGAAACACCCTCCCTCCCTTGATTCAGCTTGCACGCTTTAATAAATAAAGTAATTAACAGGCGTTAACAAACCGTTCTCTGCTGTTGTGCTGCTGCTCTTCACGCAGAACCTTTGAGGAGGAGTACAGTAGAAATACCTACTGTACAGCAGTGCTTGAGGGCTTCATCTGTTCAGGCAGGTGGTGTTCAAACATCTACAGAAGGAATAGCTGAATGAATGAATAAACAAACACTGTATTCATTTGCGTCTTAGGAATTTCTGCAAGTTTCAGAAGGATATTTGGCCTGTGCTCTTCACTGGTGAACACTGGGGCACTGCTGCCCAGAATAGATATTGATAAAATAGCTGTGGCTTGGCAGTGTGGGTGTGAAACCCTGATATAGAGGCAGAGTTCAACAGATTCTAACAAGCAAAATCTTGATGATATTCCTTCTTGATGTCTTATTGACTTTCTGGGTTACTCTGAGAGCACTGGAAGAATTGATAATCTCATATGGACATCTGCAGTACAGCGTGGCAGTCAGCTGTTCGTATGCAACAGTTAAGAGCTCTTTTAGTGAAGCAAAAATACACTCTTGATGTATTTAAACACAATTTTCCTATTACAAGCAATTAGAATAAATTGTTTATAGAGAAAATGAAAAGTTTCTGCACATCAAACATGATCATTTTATCTCTTGAAATAGAATTTGAGTAAAATGAGATCGTATCTAATAATAATTGTGAAATATCATCATTCTTATACTTCCAGCTGGCCAAATGTTTTGTTGCTAGATGTTTTTTTTCAGAGCAAATACTTGCTTAACCATGTGAGATTGTGAAACAGCTGCGACAAAGGCTTGAACAAAGATGCTGTGGTAATCTCTAGTGAGCCTATTAGAGCACTGACTTTCTGAGGTTACTACTTATCAAACCAGGACACTTGAAAGGCTTTAAATTTTTTGAATTTTCCACATGTTTTAAAAAAGATTCTTCTGGCTGCAGCTGTAATCTCATCTACTCTTTCTCATAGGATCTGTTAAGAGGTAAAAACGACCACGTTATCCCACGCTACAAACCTGCAATGAGTTTCCTGTAAATGGAATATCAGACAGGAATCGATGCTATCGTAATGCATGGGAAGCATCACAGGCATCACTGACAGCAGCAGCTGTAGCAATTAAACAGTTTTTATTGATGATCTGTGATAGCTAATAAACTTTTAACAAGCTATAAAACACCCCACGGATCAGTCTTGCTATTAACAGGCTGGATCATAACCAATACTTATTAATTCTAACTAACATTATTGTTTGGAAATGGAAGTGGTAAGTGGACTGTATGCCAAATGTAAGAGTGGAGACATCATTCCAAATAAATTCTGGTAGTTTAGGGAATATTTATCATTTACTTCAGCAGATAAAGCAATCTCTTTGAAAAGCAGGGCTTGGAGCCATCTTTTTAGCTTTCCATGTCATTAAGCCAAGGATGAGACTTCGAGCTGTGGAGCTGCAACACAATCACAGAAAAGCTGATAAAGAAAACAAGACAGGTTTGGGGGGTAGGGGGATGTTTTCAATAGTTCCATATGACATAAAACCATGTTTAGGGGGAAGCACCATTCAAAACCACAGGAGTTGAGTACCTTTAGCTACTCTCCTGCTATTTTTTTTCTCTGATTGGCTGAATGTTATTTTTCTCAACCAAAATGGTTATTTAATGTTACACGCTGGCATTTTGTTTATCTAAGGATAAATAAATAGGAGGCTAATAGGGGGATATTTAAGGATTAAGAAGCAGTAGAAACTGAAATGCTGACAGATAAGATATTGCTTAAAGTTTAAAAATAGTAAAGAATTCAAGTAGTATTTAATCAGTCTTACTGTTACAGGCTAAATTAACTGTGATTCTTGGAGATTCAAGTGAGAGACTGATATAACTGTGAATTCTTGGGAGGTTCTTGTCAAATTTCCAAAGAGTGTCAATGTTAATAGTTTGCATTTTTTAATTTCTGATGTCCCATTTACTTGTGGTCAGTCCAGCACTGTTATTTCAGTGATACCATTACTGAAATGTCAGCTCAGCTGAAAATACAGATTGTTTTCCAGGGAAATTGCCATGACTTTGTGTGTGCCTGTATGTACTTCCAATTAGGCACTTAAAGACTGGAAGTAATTTTGCTTAATTTACCTTCTCTTTTTAGCCCTGTGCATACCTCAGTGTAACAGAAAGCCCATCTATTAAGAGTTCAAACATTACATTCTTGCTCAGAAATGTAGGCTTCTTATGTAATGTCTGATACAGAGATTTCATGTCCTCGAGGGTTTTCCTTTATCTTCCTCGTAGTGCAGCATTCTAATGGAAATATTCTGCAGCTAAAGTAACTGATCTCAGAGTATTTTTGTAAATATTTGCTTGAACACTTTACAAATATTTGTTACAGTCTCCAAATGTTTGGAGTTAGCACTAAAAATATTTTGTTACACAAAAAAAACTCCTCTTGCTTACCAGATAAGAAATACTGCAACAGGAACAGAATCACACCTATAACCATCACGCTGTCCCAGCAAAAACACCACTTAGGCTACAGCTGTTGCTGGAAAAGCACCAGTGACTTAACTGAAGGTGTAAATAAATGACATAAAAGCCACTCTACTAAGAAAGGTTTGGAGTGAAATAAATCTGTTACTACATCAACTTAAGATGAACAGAACCAATACAGAGCCTGCAGGTAAATGAAGAAGGTATTGCCTGCAGCTGACTTCAGCAGGTTTGTCGTGTTCCCACGTCACTATAAACACAGTCTAAATTCAAGAGAGTCAAGTGTGTAAAATTACACTTGGTGGTAATTACAGTTCTGTCTGCTCTGCAGTAAAGTACTTAAACTTTTTTGTGTGAGCCATAACCGAGGCTTTTATCTGCTCTGGCTGATCCAAGAAGTAATGGAATGAGGGGCTGGGTGGAGTAAAAGAAAAATCCCTCTGTAGTAGCCTGTTCCTGTGAAGCAGAAGCAGCACACCTCTGAGTTCTCCAGAACAGCTCACCCACCTCTTTAAGTTGAGATGTTTTGTCTTCCACTTGGAGCAGTTCTAATTAATGCAATTAATGCAGTGATATTTACTCAGGGATTTCACAGAGAAATTATGCTGCTGTAGTTGGGTCTTGCCTAGGAAACTTTGCAGGAGCTGAAAACATTGCTTGCCTGGGTAAGCAATGGAAGTGACAGCACAAGCACAACTTGGCTCTATTGCTGCATGTGCAGGTTGCTGGGTTGGGAGTTCACCATCATCCTCACACAAGATCTTCAACACAGATCCTTGTTTGCTCGCCAGAAGTGGACTGTACATTGCAACTGGTTTTTGAAGGTTCCCAGTTGAGCATGGATCCTGCAAATTCATTTAGCACAGGCTCTCCCTGAGCTCCTGCTGTACGGTTTCATTTTGTTGTTTGTCTTACCAGATATTTGTGATACTTACAAGAAAAGCAAACAAGTAAATGCCCACTGGGACTTGCTAATGGGTCCAAGAAGTCAAATACTCTTCAATTGAGCTAGAGCAAGAAACACACAGAAGGCAAATAATAAACGTCTATGTATTTCTTAGTTTTCCTTTCTTTAGTATTATTTGAAGTTAACATCAGAGCCTCTACAAGTTCATTATTCCTCTCTAGCATATAATTTTTACTCTTTTGCTTAGGAAAACAACAAAAAAATGTCCCTTTGCTATTTTCTCCCAAAGAGCCCTTTTATGACTCCTTTTATAATCCTTTGTCTCTTTTTGTCTCTTCCAGGCAGCTCTGGTCTGAGGATCAAAGTTCATTC
>JANIJG010002592.1:96021-135362 GCA_024611175.1 Megaceryle torquata
CAATACTATGCTGTTAGTGACTCTGCAGCCAGACTTTTCATAAATTTATGTAACTTTAGGGATCAAGTGAGTGAGAACTCGAAATCTCTGTATATTATATAGAGATTTTTTTTTTTCTGTTTTCTTATTTCTTCACATTTTCTTCCTTTTGTGTTTTCATTAATTACCAGTGAAGGCATCCTTTATCAGAACTGTTAGTTTCATCGTTTAATTCTTCAGTAGCTTGTAGCATATTCAGCAATTTTGCAGGTGTTCTTTAGAAGTGATCTTCTAAAAAGCAGAGAAGACAAAAAAAGAAAAATAAATCTCAGTTTTAAAATCTTTTTAATGTAACACTTTAAAATGGCTTCAGATTACATTGTTTCTTGATGTTTTCTCCCACCAGAAAGGAAACAGTTTAAAGAAAACCTAAAAAGCTAAAATGTGAAAGTATCATGGTAGTTGAAATTAAACTTAATATAAAAGGAGTTTTGATTTAGAAGCTATATATTTATATATAAATAGATATAAATAAAACACTTGCCTTGCATAGGCACTGCTGATGGTCAGTTATGGAAATGCAATTGCTGGTAGGTTCAGGGTTTTATGACTAAGTCAAATCTACTGGAACTGAAGTAGACTGAAAAAAAAAAAGGTGCAGCTTAGATTTCCAAGCTGAATATTGTTTTTATCCTTTGACTGAATCACTCAAGTTTGCTATAGTGGAATATAAGCTCAGTTTGCTGCAGCAGGAGCGAATGATCCTTCTTTCTGATTGGACCCTGACTCCAGTCAGAGTTTTGCTCATATGAGAACTGAGGAGAGAATGTGAAATGTTGGAGCGTGAGAATGGGATGTATGGTCAGTAGGGGTTTCCTTCTCATTAGAGTTTTTTTTATTGAAGAGCAACTCGGGACAAGCAAAGCGCCCAAGGATTAGAAAAGTTAACCTTCATAAAAAAATCCTAGTCTAAAAATTACATATGAAGCTATAGATTTTCCTGAAATATCTATTCTTCTTGCAGAAGATATACTAGAGACCTGTTTCTTTGTATTCTTGCTGAAAAAGCATTATCTGTGAAGATAAACACCTTATTCAGGGGGACTATAGATTGTGGGTTTTACTTTAATGTATTCCAGTGTTATACCATGTTTCATGTTTTGGAAGAAACATGGCTTAGAAAAAGAACACCAGCCATAAATCCTGAGAACCTTTCTTCTGGATCCTGTATTTATTAGCTGAGCATGCAGCAAAGTGCAGTAGTGTGTAGGTGTAGCTATGTTAGTGTTGTTCACAGGTACACACCTTTGGCAGGACTGACTTTACAGGGTCACAGGACTGCAGAGTGGGTTTGGAACCAGAAGTATCTGAGTCATAAGAGTTAACAGTTGGTGTCTGTAGACTGACAAGCATCCTTTTTGACGGAGCTATGGCATTAAATGGTCTTGTAAGAAAGCTGACAGGCAGACTTAGAATCGTTTCCAAACATTTCTGCTTTATGGGCCCATGTTTTTACTAGGTCATAACTTTTAAACTTTCAGAGCCCCGTTGTGACAATGGAATTGATACTTGAAACTACTTGGCTGTTATCAAAAGAGAATGCTCCGAGGAATAAAAATGTTGCTTTGGGTAAGTTAAACCAAAGCCTATTTAAATTAGAGTTGGAATGGCAGTTCTCTGGTTATAAATGCGTATTTGCAAGGTGGACATGCAGGTGACAGCTGCCTTTTGTTACTGTTCCTGATAATTGATGCAAATTTATCATTTGTACATGTTGTGTTGGCACTTTGTTAGAGATGAGAATCAACACTCCACATTCTTATTCTCTGCTGAAGGCCAGGACCAGAGAAACAGTATGACTTTCTCTGCAAATGATCACAAACTTATCACGGAAAGGTTTGGGTTGGAAGGGATCTTTCAAGGTCATCTAGTCCAATCCCTCTGCAGGGAGCAGGGACATGTGCAACTAGAGCAGGGTGCTCAGAGCCCCAGCCAACCTCACCTGGAACGGTTCCGGGGATGGGGCATCGACCACCTCTCTGGGTAACAAGAGCCAGGGTCTCACCACCCTCAGTGTAAACAGCTTCTTCCTACTCTCCAGTCTAAATGTCCTGCATTTTAGTTTAAAACCATCACCCCTTGTCCTGTCTCAACAAGCCCTGCTAAAAAGTCTGTCCCCATCTTTCTGCCAGGGTCCTTCAAGTCCTGAAAGGCCACCAGAAAGTCTCCCTGGAGCCTTCTCTTCTCCAGGCTGAACACCCCCAACTGTCCCAGCCTGGCCTCCCAACAGAGGGGCTCCAGCCCTCCCAGCACTGCTGGGGCTTCTCTGGCCCCGCTCCAGTGTCTTCCCAAAAATACAAAGTCCAAGGCAGTGAAGCTGAGTTTTCAGAGTTTGTCATACTCTGAACTGCTGAGGCAGCCTGGTAAGAGTAGAAAGCTAGTAAGTTAGGAGCTGATGGATGAGGTAGCAAATAAATTAGTCTGGGTAGAACTATAAAAGCAGTTGCAAACTAGGAAAGTGGCAGTAGAAGGAGGGATAAATTAGAGAGGTGAGAAAAGCAGCAATAAATATGAGTCGACAGGAGAAGTGTGAGGTGAGAGGTGGAAGGAAGAAGGAAGGCTGGCTGTGATGAGCTCCCTGCCCATCTGCCTCAGCCAGGAGAAAATACGTTAAGAGTGCCTGGGTAAGCACTGGTTGGAGTCGAGCAAGGGTGTTGTGGTACAGGTGCCACAGTGTTACACTTGAACCCTTCCCCTTCTGCTGCACCAAGTGGGATAGCCCAGAGATAACAGGAAATCTGGTGGATCTGAGAGGTGGTGCCTGTAAAGCTTCTGGGTGTTTTACTGAAGGAAAATGAGTGGTGACTGGGGCAGATGCCTACAGGAAGGGAACAGATTGTTCCTAAATTAGGGCCTTGGAAAGCCTGTGTGGAACAGCTCTGGTTTGTTGCTGCCACTGCCAGATTCTTCCCAGCAACCTTGTTGTCTGCTTGAAAAATCTAAAACTTGACTTTCCAAAGCATCGAGTGCACAACTGCTATTGAAGTAAACGTGAGCTTATTGTTTTGAACATTGGACTTCGAATTTTCATTGGCCTTACCAGAGAGAGTGTAAAACCCAAGGTTTTGAGAATGTCCTCCAAAATTAATGGATAGTAGTGACAATTTTGTGCCTAATATTTCCCTTTAAGTCTCATCACCATTGATGCGATTTGAAGATGAACTTGTTCATTTTTTCTCGTACATACCACGGTGATAAATGCCTAGAGGCAGGAGAAAGGGAAATAAATTCTCTGTGCCTGGTCAGGATGGGTTCTTATTATATGCAGTGCATGCCTGAACAGATTTAAAATAATACTATACCTTATATATAATAGGCTATAGGAGTTGCTTCAGGTTACATAATTTTAAAGCTTGTTCGTGCGTATGTTGAACACTGAATTGTGTTGGGATTTTTAGCAAGTGAAATTAGTAATTCCCTTGTAAATTTGTATGCTCAGAAAAAACCCTACACGACAGGATTTCTTGGCTGGTACTTCTTGTCTTCTGGGCTGTAGCATCTTGGTCTTGTGTTCTACGTGAGTGTTGTCTCCTGTCGTTACTGAAATTGCTGTTCTGGCGTGGGACAAGGTGTTAAAAGCTATCCTTAAATTTTAAATATACAAAACTAGACCTCTTTGCACATTTCTGTGGTGGGGCAACTTAAAATTTTATCACATCTTAAAAAGGGATGGGCAGCTCCAGAGTTTAACTTGCAGTTTTTGAAAAGGTGCATTGTTCCAGGGCATGTGGGTGTTGAAGAAGAGTGCAGTAGCTGCTACCATCTGTTTGCTTATGTAGATACTTTAATAGCTTTCCTGGCTGGGGGTTCATTTAACTTATATACAAAATGAAAATCTTTTCTAAAACTGCTAGTGGTAGGGAACAATTCAGTAATATAGGAACGAGCAAGCCACAGCAAAAGAGAGAAGATACTCCCTGCAATGCTGGATGTTGCAATTGCCTTTACAATAATACCGAAGGAGAGAATAAATCTTTTTCAAACTGAGAAATACAAACTTTTCTTGAAATCTATAATGAGGTGGAATTTCAGCACTGATGGAGTCAGGGTAGTGGCTGATGGAAATCAGTTATAATATCTTTTACATAGGAGATGGAAAATTCTTACTTAAATATAAGGTGATTTGAAGATAAATTTCTCTATGCAAATCCTGTCACGAGCAGAGAAGTTACCACAAGAATGAGGTATATTGTGGAAGAGATAGTTTTGATAGATTTTGAAAGAATAGAAAAATAATCCTAATGCTACCTGATGATCACTGTGTTTGCCTGTGCTAGCTTTGTATCACCATGGTCGAGTACTGATAATGGGACTTTGAATTCAAATTGCTGATGCAATCCCTAAGGCAGAAAAGAAACTGCTGGTGCTGTGCCTGTGGGCAAATAAAACCCTGAATACTCAGTTGGGAGAGTTGTTAGCAGAGTTAAGTTCAGCCTTCCTTCTGGCCAAAGATGCAGGTTAAAAAGATGCAGAGAACGTGTGCTAGAGACTTCTCCTGTTTCTGTGACCCCCATGTGGCCTCTATCACTGGCAGTAGCTTGCCATCTTCTTGTCTTCTTCCATGAGGCACAGAACAGCTTTGTTTCCATTTTGCAGAAATTCAGACACAAAAAGACACCGTCTCTGCACCAAGCTGACATTGTGAGCTCCCCAAGAGCATGGCTTTACAGCATAGTTAACTATTCCACACCAGTTCCCTACACAGCTTTTTGGGGTAATAAGTACTATTCTGTCCTCACTTGGTGTCAAGCAGGTATGGGGTAGGTAAGCCCACAGGCAGGATGTCCATACAAGAGAATAACGTCAAGAAGCTAATGGTGGAGAAAATTCATATGTGGAGCTGCTTCTTGAAAACAAGATCTTTTAGTGGCTTCTAATTAAGAACTGCACTGATAAATAAGCCTTGGAGGACACAAAGAGGTTCAGTCTAGGGATGACTTCAGTTCCTGTGCTTTGGCATTTAGGAATCAGACTGTAGAAATACCAAAGCACTGCCTTCATCTGCCTTTGTATTTATTATAAAGTATAAAACATAAAAAATATTCATCGTGTTTATTAATTATTAATTCATTGCTTAAAAAAATAAATTCCTAAAAATGTGACCATGGCAAATTGTGAAGTGGCTGAGGAAATTAATTGTCAGCAAGAGGGTAGTTTTGATACAGTGTTCAACAACTAAACATGGTAAAACTGCTTTCTCAGAAATACCTGCAATGTAATTTCAGAATTGCTTTTTAGAAAAGTAAATTCCATGTCTATGTTTTTAATTTCTAGGTACATTGAAACCCTGAAGGAGCACAAACCAAAGATTGTCTGGGATGAACAAATCGCTGAACACTACTTTGAATACAAAAAGTGAGTTATATTTATTAACTTACCATTCTGCAAATATTTTTGGGCATGGCCCAGTGCACAGTGAATTACCAGTTAACTGCTGTACGCAGCTCCATTCAGCAAGTGGAAATTGTGCTGGTTGTGATCTGTATGTCAACACTGAACTGCTGTGTGAAAGAGTGCTTCAGGCGAGAGAAGTCAATCAGAGAAGGATTAATGAAATAACATAAGCTAAAACAATCTTTAGAAGAGAAGTCTGATGAGTCATATCTTTAGAAGTTATCCATCAAAGTTATCTGCAGAGCATCAGTTCATCAGAGACTCAGAGATTAGCCCTGTGAGCTGCGGGGTGATTGATTATCAATAGTGCAGCCAAAAAGACTTCTGAGAAAAATCTGTGGTGCAAGAGCCTGTTTTTACAACTCCTAGTGATAAAATTGGTCAAGCAGCAGACTTCCACTAAATGGAATGGGCTGTAGAGAAATGTGATGAGAATAATAGCAAGTGACTTCCAGATAAAGTTTTTAAAAGGACTGAGAACGTGAAGGGAAAGGGTAATAACATTCATTGTCCTCCCTTTTTCTTCCTGAAATGACAGGTGGATTCCTGATGCTAGGAAAAATCCATTTAAAAGAGATTTTTAAAACCCCAACCCAGCACCATCGTATTAAGCCTCAGTGATAATTTGCTATTCTGTATGCAAATATACAAAAATATGGTAAAATTATACAAACAAAATACTACTAGTTGTGCAAAACGGTATCATGTACATTACTCGATGCATTTGTAATGTGAAGACACACCAGCAAAAACAGGAGTAAAACACATTTTAGGGTGTTTTCAGGAAAAAAAAAATCAGAACTACTTTGTTATTGCCAAAATATCTTCTCGTTTTAAATACTTTTAAATGTAGCCCCCACACCCCCCAACCAAACAACAATAAAACCCATCAAAAAACAACAAACTAACCAAAAAAACAAACACACCAAAAAAACCCATAAAAGCCTAAAAATATCCTACTTTATATTTTTAGTTTAATTTTCAGGGGTTTTTTTTCAGCATACCTGAGACTTTTCTTTTAGATACCTTGTGTACCTTCTCCTAACAGTTTTTCTTTTCCCAACACTTTGGGTTTATGTGCTGCAATGTTTGTATCTAGAGGAGAAAAGGGGCAGGAGTAAGAGTTCCTACCTGCAGTAGGAAAGGAAGAGAAATAGAGAAGACTTTTGTTCCACCTTGTCCTCAGCAGGTAGAGTATCCAGAGTGGGAATGTGGAATGAATGGAAGCTGAGTGCAAAAGCATCTGATTGCAGAACCAGAGTGCCTCAGCTTCCAGAGCAGAATGAACACTGGGTAAGAAATCTCAGAGATAGGAGATACTAAAGGGCACATATTCTCTGTGTTTGACACAGGTGTATTAATGCTCAGGTGCTGAATGTACTAGCATATCTTATTTTTAATAACAGTAACTTCTTCAAAATAAAATGGGCAGTCTTCTTCAGTGCTCTTTGTTTCCTTTCAGTGGAAAGGAATAAAACTGGTTTTGAATTCTAATCCCAGCTAAAAATCAGATGGGAATCTACGAAGCTCTTGTGACTCTTTGCTTTTCCTGTTTTCCAGAAATAAAGGAGGAAAACATGCTGTCTTCTACCCAACACTGAAGGTAGGTTCCACTTTTTCATGTTAGGGGGCTGTAAGAGGAAGGAGATGCTTACTTGAGTTGTTGCGTTTTTTGAGACACTTCAGCAAATGTTGAACTGGGTTTAGGTTTTTGTGAAAGAAGTTTACCCTCATGTAGTTTTTATGATTCAAAGCATCAGCTGCCGGTACAAGAAGATGTGGTTTTCTCTCTCATGCACAATGGGGGTTTGGGGATCTTTGAAGATTAGCCATGTCTAGAGGTAAGACACACCAGGGCAAACCAGTGCTCTGAGAGGATCTGTTTGAGTGCACAGTTGTGTGCTCACAGACATGCTGACAGTCAGATGAGACCAAAGAACTTTGCCTTCTTACCATGTTGGCTGGAAGCTTGGGAACTTTTGCCTTCCTCTGTAACAGGGTCCTGATTCTCCCTGGCAGCCTGCATCTGTTTTCTTCAGTTCTCTTTCTGTGGAAAATATTTTAGTGTTTTGAAAACTTAAGCATCTGGCCTTACTAAAGTCCTGTGGCAGGACGTACGATTTCTGTCTACGCAGTAGCCTGCAGTGTAGCAGAATACAGAATAAAATGGTTACTTGCAGCCTTAGTTTGTCAGAAGCTATCTTTAGATTTCCTCAAATTAAGCTAAAGGATGTTAAGGCTCTGCTGGCTTTTAATATTGGAAAGGAATTGCTTCTGTAGTGAAAGTATATCATATTTACAGAGAGCAGAGACGTTTTGTACGGTTAAACTAGTCTGAAATGATCCAAGGCTCCGTTTTTCTGAATAGGATTGTTATCTTAAGCTCCATTAGGACAAGGATATTTCCCTTCATTACTTGTGAAAGTAGTAGCACATGCAGGATATTAATTACCACATCTAACTATATTCTTGCTGGTAGTGGCCTGTCTTAGAGGGTTAGAGAGTAACTACTGCAAACCTCTCAGAGAAAAGATAGATTGTGCTACCTGTTGTATATTTACTTATACTTATATATGTTGTATATATACTTATACTCATTCCTGCACATTTCTTTCATTGCTGCTTCTCTAACAAATATTCCACTGTGGTGGCTGGTGAATTAGTGGAAACTGGTTTTCTTTCCAGTTTCACCAAGCTTCTAATGAAATATTTTGGTATTTCTGTGCTGGGACGAATTGAAGAGTTGTTCAAGGAATGGTGATCATGATGGTAGGGGAACAATATTCTTAACCTGTGACAACTGTGTCTCTTCCCCTTTTTAATGTTACAATCCCAGGCAGGTTGCTCAAAATTGGTTTGTTCACGATCAGTTAAAGCAGCCGTGAACAACAGGCCCAGTGGATCTGTTAATGATACTGTTCTATTTTGTTGTGTTTTCCATGGAAATGAGTTTTAAACACGTCCCTGATGTAAGCAGTTTCAATTTTGTAGTGCTGCACTCCAAAGTAAGAAAACCTAAAAGTAAAAGATTGAAAAATAATTATTTTTATTGTCTGAACTGAAATAAGTGCAGAACATGAATTGTGGCATTGCTTCCCTTTTAAAGCAGTGGCTAAACT
This sequence comes from Megaceryle torquata, assembly GCA_024611175.1. Taxonomy (NCBI): domain Eukaryota; kingdom Metazoa; phylum Chordata; class Aves; order Coraciiformes; family Cerylidae; genus Megaceryle; species Megaceryle torquata. Next base: position 104,574 of record JANIJG010002592.1, read on the forward strand.
AAATCAATGGCTTCAGCTCAAATAGGGATATTTTTAAATATCAGTCTCCCAGAATCTCTTTCAAATAGGACTGTGATAATGAAAATTGGGACTCTGTCCTGGGAGAAGGCACGGGTAGGTACGAGATCTTGATGGTATTTGACAAGTTGTTCTAATTGTCATCAGTGATGAAGTTTTATTTTACCCCAGAGACATTTCTGGGAAGAGTTAGAATTTCTGTACATTGTGAAATGATAGCCTAAATTAGAGTAGTCCTTTGCATAGTTCATATATCTGATTTATTTCTGTGGCATTTTGTCTATTTAGGCTGGTTATCTTTTATTAGGTCATTGAATTAACTGGTGCAATTAACTGTCTCTTACTGAATGATTGCTTGCTAACCAGAGAGTATTTGAAATACAGATGAGGTTCTTCAGTGTCTGGTTCAAGGATAGATGATTAAAAAAAGTCTGATAATGGCATGAAGAGATGGTAGCGTGGAGTGTCTAATGTCTCTGACTAAAAGGTAATTGCTTTATGTGTCTTTGTCTTAGTCCATCCAGTTGCGCTTAGAGCTTGCAAAAGAATTGGGCACTGGAATATCCATCTGGGAACTGGGACAAGGCCTGGACTATTTTTATGATCTGCTTTAAAATAAGAGATGATCTGGGAAAGACTTTATTTGCTTCACTGAGACTCCACCTTCAATTGATTTGGGTATCCTGGAGAGATAATTTTTAAAACATTTTTTGTAATTTATATCATATAAATGCATTAAACTTGCATTTTTCCCAATAAAGAACCTTTTCTGATTTGCCATACAGATGTGATTGTTGGTATCTGATAAAAATCAGAGGAAAAAAAACCAAACCAAACCAAAAATTCTTCTAAAGCTCCTGAATTCAGAGTCATTGAAAGCAGACCTACATATCTGGGCTGGCATCAGAGTTGAAAATACAACCTGAAATGTTTTCTACGTGAAATAAAATGGACAAGGTGATGCCATTTGATCAAAGTTTAAGAGGCAGACCTCTCAAACAATTGCTGGTAGTAACCAAAGTGAATGAACAAATCCACCAGATTGTGTCCACCAAATTTATTATCTGCTGGACCCTCTGCATCTTGCTGTCTTCTGATAAGGTAAGTCAAAGTGTTGGGTGGGCGGTCAGTCAGATGTCATTCCCTCAACTGGTAGAAAATCAAGTGCTGACAAGCTAAGCTGTTAGCTCTGTTTGTTTTTTTCATGTTAGTAAAATCCTTAAGTAGTTCAAAGTCATGGTAATTTCAATTTATGATTTAGTTCTAAATCAATTTGGTTCCAGGAGATGCTCTGTGATTTCTCTCTTCTGCTCAGCCTGCTTAGTGTCTCTGTTTACAGGATTTAGTGGTAGCACGTGATGCATTCGTGGTTACTTTGTGGGAACTGTGATGCTGAGCACCAAAGGCTATAATGGTGATGATGGATTACATGGACAGCCCTGAGAGACAGAGCCCCAGAGCAGCTCTGCCAACCCTGTGACTGCAGTAGGTGCTGCAAATGTGGTGGGGATGTTTGCACATGAAGATGTCATTCTTCAGCTGTTCACATTGGTGTTTTTGTCTCCATTACACGAGATTGTTATGACCCCAAAAGCTGTAACAACCCATCATGTTTGAAAACAAAAGCAAAAAAAAAAAAAAAAAAAAAGTGCCCCTGCTTTTTGGCTTACAATATTTGTGTTTGTAGAAATACCCAGGCTCCAAGGCAGGTTCTTCTAAGGAGCTAAGAGGTGCTGGGAATTTGATGAGGGTGTCATTGGTCACCAGCAGGGACTCGGGCAATAGCTCTGCACTCCCACTGGTGGTGTTCCTGCCACTTACAGTTGTCACAAAGATAACTACACTCCTCTGTTTGCATCTACCCTTCCCAGTAATTAATCTCAGTAGGGAATTTATCTGACCCTGCTGTTTTCAGCAGAATAAATCCCACTGTAATCCACCATTGATTAAAGAACTATTGATCTTCACCTCTCTGATTCAGTTCTGGCATCTCTCAACTTCTCGCATTGCGAGCATCCAGCAGGGTTTACTAATCAGGCTTCTTTCTTCCATACCATTAGTAGTAAGGTAATTTGCTACGTGAATCCTTCTGTTCAATTAACTTGAACTTTCTAGTTTGTTCAAAAGCAATTTAAACTCACTCTGGCAATGGTATCTAGAATAGCACAAGAATTAAATTCTATTATGCTATACACTTTTTTTCTACTTTCAGTAGCACTACAGAACGAGACTGTCTCAAAAAATAGTCTGTAAGAAATGGAAGGGGGGTTGTGCTCTGAAATGGCATCCATTTTTAGGTGAGCTGGTAGCTCGGTTTCAAAACTGGGTGTGGGGAAAAAGAGTATTTCAATTTAGTTTGTTGTTTATTCTTGAGAAAAGATACACGTAATTTATTATGGTTTTCATCATTTCTTTTTTTATTCCTTGATGATTCTTTCTGAAGTTCCAGATTCCCATTTCCCTGTGAGTACAACTATGTTAGAAACAAGTGTCTTTTCCATCCATAGAGACAGAATGAATACCTCTGTGTGTCAAAAAGATCAAACTAACCCTTGCTGTATCATGAAAAATAAATAGCAATGAGACATACATTGTAATTTTGAGCCATTGCATTTGTCTCTAAAGGCAAAACATGTTTGTTGCTTTAGAAGCAATATTCTAAAAGAAACAAAGTTGGGCATAATTCTTTATTGTGAAGTTGTCTTGTTAAAAAAGGGAGAGGTGAGCACCAGAAGGCATGTGAGCTCCAGAGCGAATGACAATCGGCATCTGATGGACTGGTCTTGCATTCGCTGAATTTTTCAGCATGTGGGAATGTCAAGTTTTCTTTTATTAGATCTCAGAGAATTCATAAATCAGTATGCCATCAGCGAGCCACTGGGAAAACGGGTTGGTTGAAATCTGCCCCTCGCCACAGGTAGGAAAAGATGAGGCAGGAGAGAGACGCTGGGATGAAAGCTGGTTCTGCAGAGCAGCTCTTTTTATGACTTGCCCTCAGACAAGTGGGGAAAACTGGGCAAAGGGCAGAAGGTGGGTGGCGGTGCTGAGGTGGCACCAGTGCAAGGACCATGGTAGGTGGTGGTCCTCATTTCAGAGAGAACAGAAAGTACTGGTTTTACCCTGCAAATAAACATTTTCTGTAAGGGGGGGAAGTATGTATTTTTTCTTTTCTTTACTCCTTAAATGAGGTACTTGCTGGGTAAGGCCAAAGGTGTTGCACTTAAGAATTGAGGCTATGTCTGGGGAGAAATTTCTGTGTTCCTTTTAGAATAGCTTATATCTGGTATAGCGAGTGGTGAGGTGTAATTGTTTTTATTTCAACAGACTATTCATCATTCAGTCTTCTAAGAGACATTTAAGAAGAAAAAATGTATGTGCTGTAATCTAGTTCTGCTGTGAGAATAATTTCTGTATATTACAGTTAAGATCTCAGGTGCTATGAGTGTAAAGGTTTCTGATGCCAAGTGGGGCTTTCTTCCAACTGACCTTTGCTTGTCTTTCCCCATGGTTTACTTTTTTTGGATTAGACTCATGCAGGGTTAAGATAAATACACTTTTCTGCACCATTTTCACTGCATTCCCTGAGAAAAACAACTGATTCTGTTGCAGCTGGCCTTCGATATGAAGCTAGTATTGTTATCACCAATTATCACCACCACACACATCCTTTTAATAGTTAGCAAAGGCTTTTCTTTTATATATATATCTGTATAGAACCAAGTGACTTAGCAAGACAGAAAAGAGGAGTTATCTGACTAAATGCAGGATCCCATGGACTCTACTCCTGGGATAACAGCAGCACATCTTATCTCAGGAAACGTGTCCTGCACGCTACATGTATCTGTCTTGAAACCCAGAGCTGCCACAGAGTCCTTGGAGTCACCAGCAGTTTTAACAGAGAATTGTAGAAAATAAATTGTTTAGCTTGTCTCATTGTAAGATGCTACTTCTTCACTGAAAATGGCTTTAGTACCTTATTTTATAGTTCCTTTTTGTTATCATGTATAGGTGTCAGACTCCAGAATGAACCATAGCTTCTGGGTAAGAAAGTTGGGAGTGAATGAGAAGACGCCAGGGAGACCCAGGGATGACAAAAGAAAAACAGCTTCTTTAACCAATTCCTAGTTACAAAGAACTGTTGAGCGAGTTGTAACAATCTAGTGTTGTTTATGGGCTTGGGTGAAAATATCAAATAGCTTTTCTGTCTTCACTCTGACTTACTAGCAGTAGATATTTTTAAGAGTGGAGGTGGTGTTTTGAGTATCCTTCTCTGTGGAGGCTGCAGAGTTAAGGGATGCTCACGGGAACTGTATAGTCTCCCCTGAACTTGGGATGTGTGTTTTAAGTTTGCTGTTTTGATTAGCACATAATGCAGCTCTTTGACTTCAGCTGAACAAATGGCAGCACAAAGCAGATGGATACCACTTCTGCAGCTTGAAGAGGTTGTCTGTAGCTCTTTCCTGAAAATCCCATTCCCTTGGTGATCTCTTTTTTAATGGTGTAAGTGCAAATTAACCGTGAATTTGGTGTTTTGTAGTCTGCCAGGCAATCACTAATACTCTGCGTTGGTGAAAAATTTATCTTTTTAGAAAGAAAAAAAGCCTAAATCACATTCTGTTCCAGTTATTTTTCATATTAACACTGCTTATTCAAAAAGCTGCAGAAATAATGTCACTTATCTTATTAACATTTGAGATTAAAAGCTGAAATATGCCTTTAAATGTACTTATTAGAGTGAGAACATTATATCATAACCTTAATTTGAAAAAAAAGAAAGTAGATGAATGGAATCTAAGACTGAAAATGTAAACCAATTAGTTGTTTTACATTCCTATTTATGCTAGTTACCTGTTCTGGATATATTTTAATGTTTATTTGGTGCCATTGTAATTTAAGTGTTTTAGAAAAAATACTGTATGGTATTTTCACAGAAACAAAACCAAATAGTTTTTCCTACAAGTTCTTTATGAAATAAGTTCTTACTCTGACTTCCAACACGTTAGAACTAATTCTGCACTAATCTGCTGAGAGCAAAGCAGAGGGGCACTTCTGAGGGGCCTTCACGTGGCACATTGATTGTCATATACTGACCCCTTCATTGCATGGAGTTTAAATAAGGTGAAATGTAATAATTGTCTTATGTGGGAAGGCAAAACATAAAGGAAACTAAAAAGGTGCCTCTTTGGGTGTGAATTCTCAGCTGTTGCCCAGGTGGGAGCAGAATCTCATCACCTTTCATTACCTTGCCCACCTGTTTTTGAAGAAGGCTAATGAAGCTCATGTGAAAACGTTCAGTGTAAATAAGCAGCATATTGACTTTCTAGAGCCTTCCTAACTCCTCATTTCATTTACCAGAAGGCACAACAGACAGGCACGTGGTGGTAGAAAGGCCCAGACCCTCTGATTTCTAGGCAGCAGGCTATGTGGTTTTTGCAGAAGAGACTTGCTGTGAGGCTGCCAGGATCGCTGTGTTCTCCTGCCCATCCAGGCCCAGTGCCATGGGGCAGGGCAGTCTGATGTTCCTGCTCCCACACCTCTCACCATGAAGTTCCTGCTCCTGTATGGCTGGAGTGATAGGCCTCACCTTCCTCAAGGGCCAGTGCATGTGGAATAGAGCTCAGAAGATGAGGGTGTTTCACCATTTTCCTCCAACATGTAAAGTCCATATATGATGGTTTCCTCTGCTGCGCATCCTACTCTAAAAGGTAAGACTGACTTTTGTTTAACCTATACATTTACAGGTGTTAAAGCAGCTCAAAAAACCAGCCAAACAAAAAACCTTACAGACATCACTAATTTTTACTACATATTTTAGCTTATGGCAGGAGGATTGAATTTCACTAAGCATGTTGTCTTCTATTTTTCCTTAGAATTTTTGTTTAGGAATGGTCTGGGTAGGCCTTTTGATGGATTTCAGTGAGGTTTTCTTCCAGTGTACCAGTGGAGAGCATAGTCTGCTCTCTCTCACTCTCTATATGTGCTTTATGTATTGTGTACACGCTGCTATACACTCTCTTTGTAGAGATCTCTTTGAAGGATGGAGCTGTGACAAAAAATAGCCAGCAGGCAGTTACTGCCCAGGGCAGGAACATGTATTATATCCATTTCCACCCAGTCTTTTTATATCTTCTCTGATTTTTTTTGGGGTGAAGTCATGTGGGGTAGGAAAGTTAAGATTATTTGACTGTTATTTCATTTTTTGCAACACAAAAATTGTGTTTGCTACTTTTGGGGGCTAAGCAAAACAGATGCTGTGAGGGGACCTGTTTGTGTATCCTAAATAGCTGAAGGCCCAGCAGTAGCAGCATCAGTGTTCCCGTGCTATGCAAGTCAGGGGAAAGATGGCTGGGAGGGTTGGGTGACCACACTGGGAATAACTGATGTCATTTGAAAGCTGGCTCCCTAGTCCCTGTAGTTACTCCAGTGATACCGTGGTGGGGTGGCAAAGCCCAACTCTGCTTGTAGCAGCTGCCTCCAGGCTGGTTTCCCCTTGAAGTGCAGCTTCGCTTACCGTGACTGAGGAGATTGTGGTGTTTTTGCTCAATTTCATGTCCTTCTGTGAAAAAACCTCTGTCCTAAAAACCTTTTTCTTTTGCTCTCATTAAAAAAACTGGCTAAGTGAAAGCCAAAGTGCCTTTGTTTTGCACTAGAGCTGGAGCTAGTGGTGAACCAAGCGGAGGTGCTTGGAAGAGTCAGTGCAGACCAGTTCTGCTAATGCATATAAAGAAACAGTTTCTTCATAAAGGGCCAGAACACCTCTTTGCAAATCTATTGTCTCATGTGTTGCAATTGTAGATCTAACTTAAAATCAGTCAATTTATTTTTCTGAGTCTGGGTAGCTTGCTGCTATCATTAGCTGGATTTAACATTAGTGTTTTATTCAGCGATGACTTTAAAATCACAGCACACAGTGGTTGTCTGCTGGATCAACCCTTTGTGTGCTGCTTCTGCTTCTTACCTCAGAACTTTCTATTAAAATTAAATTGCTTTGGCTTCTAGCTTGGAATTGGTTTAGGTGGACTTTCTATGTTAAACAGTGAGCCAGGATTTTAAAGTCCATCAATTCCTGCCTTCTTCATTCACATCACCCCCGAAGTTGTGGTTGATGGGAGATGCAATTGCACGTGGGAGGTTGGCTGAGCTCATGTCTTGAAAGCCTGGTTTAGAAGTTTATTGACCGTTTTCAAGCACTGAGGGTTAAATTGTACCTTTAGTATTTGCTTTAGGATTACTAGGTTTCATACAAGAGGGAATGAGCAGTAACTTCTAAGAGTTTTGTTTTTACTGAACTGGATTTTTCACTTGTTTTCATAAGAAAGTTTAAAAAAAAAAATACATAAAGTGGCAGGGAGAATATTGATCAGCCCCAGGATGAGGAATTTCCTGGTCTCTAACATCAAGTGCTTAAATCCTGGGCATGAGCAAAGTCCCTGTTTTGTGTTCAGATTTCATCTTGTCTCTTTGGTAGTAGCCATTGACCTTATCTGCCTCTGTCTTTTAAGGTAGTGTCAGGGAAGGGAAAGGAAACAGAGGGCTCGTGGTTGCTTGAGGGAGAGGAGAGGGAGGGAATGCAGCAAAGCAGCTGCTTTCAAGGAAAAAAAAAAAATCACTTTCTCATTTTCTCCCTCTTGCAGGAGCAGCAAAGAGCTAGACTTAACAAAACAAAATCCAAACCCCTAGGTTCTCAAGATCATCCCTGTGCATTTTTGAGCCTTGTCTGCCTTGAAGATAAGGAATATGAAATACTTTGGCAGAATCAATGCTGTATCCTTGGCATATATATTTGTAAAAACTAAGGTTACTGTTCTGATGGCTTTTCCTGGTGCATTTTTGCCAGAAAATTAAGTTACTGAGTGAATTTTGCAGATGACAACATGAATATTGTAAATACTCATTGCTTTCCCAGGTACATGTGGTGGTGTATAATTTGAATTTCAAGTGTGTGGAGTATTAAACTCATTTATCAGATATATGACAAGCCTTTTCCCTCTCTGTCAGAGGAGCCCTTGGTTGTTAGGGATAACAACTGCATTAAGAAAAAACAGGTAGGCTTTCCAGAGTAAAGAGCTAGAGGAGAACTATGTTCCAAAGAGCCTTAACCAGACCCGGCAGGCAAAGGATGAAGAAAGAAGAGAAAATTACTTTTTTGGTGTTGGGTAGTAAAGTCTGTCGCAAAGACAAATGGGAGCCAGGGCTTCTGACACTCTTCCATAGCTCTGCTGCTGAGTCATCAGAAACTAAGAACAGTTCAGAGCAAAGTTGGGTCCCCTGTGAGGAGTCCCTCCCCTCTCCACCACAGATTAAGGGAAAATGGCTTTGCTTGTAGATAGGGAGACAAGTAACTCTGCAAAGGATAAATGGAAATAGTAATTTGCACAGCATGCAATTAAGTGGACTAATTAACTACTGCAATAAGTCAGAAGTCCACAGACAGTTGCTGGATCTTTAAAAGTCTTGAATATTTTCCTAGTCATGAAATCACTGATTAGACACTTCAGAAAGAATAGTGGTGGTTTAGTCCTCCTGCCACAAGCTAAATTGTTACTCCTGTGAGGCATCAACTCTCCACCCCAAACACCGCCCCCCCAGGATTTGAACACTTTTTGCAGCCCCTTGATGCTTCTGACTTTTTCAGCACGTTACCTGGATAAGATGAAGACAGAAATAAGGAGAATTATCTGTAGTGGATCACATTTGCATGACCAAACCTGCTGCATACGCCTGTCAGGGGAGGTACTTTTCTCCCGTGGCAGTGGTTGTGTGGCCTCTGTCTGTGCCACGTCTGGGTCAAACTGCTGCTCCACTTTCACTTCTAAGCTGATTTTTTTTTTATAATGAAAGCATTTTTTGTGTGTGTGTGCTGGTGTTGAAGAGCTCATTTTGCCTCTGACTTGCATGTCTGGGAGCCTAGGATTTTTGTTGTTGGTTGTAATTAAAACAGAATTTCTCAGTGCAGCTGCAGCTTGATTGCAGCTCTTAATGAATCTCAAATGAAAACATAATCCTGCTTCCTCTCCTGCAGTTGTGTTGACTCGCTGAGAAGGGGAGGAATCAAAAGCAGCGATAATGCCTTTCCCCCATCCTGCAGAAAATGTAAACCCATTATTTGGAAGGGCAGAGGAGATGGTGGTTCTGAAGGATGAAATGGAGAACGCCTCTGAGAAGAGAGCTGTGCTATGTAGTATAGCTCAGCCAGTTTTTACTGCTAATGCTACTTTTGTAATAACACCCTTTTGCTTTTTAAGGTATTTCCACCAGCAGCATCAAATAACTCACTTGGGGCTTTTCTGGAAGTAAATGGTTGCATCAGTAAGAATTGACTTCTAATTTCAGAGCAAGCCCAAACTAATGAGAGCTTAGCTTAGTGAGAAGTGTTCTGCAGTGCAGGTGTCAGGCACTTCAATTTGGGCAGTTTCTTCATGGTGATGGGGAGATGTCACCCGGGCAGACTGCAGCCACTCATGAAGCAGGAGGATAATGGCATGACTGGCTGAAAATGGTTGGAGTTTCTGACTGCATTGGAATGGTCGGGAAATACAGCCCTGAAAGTGAACAGCACCTGGTAAGCCCTCAGAGGTCTCTAATGGCATCTCTCCATCCAGGGTTTTTCTGTCACTGTAAAGCTTTGCTTTCTGTTGGACAGTAAAACTCATGATGCTCAGCTGAAAGGCAGGATTTCAAAGATTCATAGAATTGTTCTGGTTGAAAAAGACCTTTAAGATAATCAGGTCCATCCATTATCCTAACTCTACAAAGTCCACTGCTAAACCATGTCCCTCAGTATTGCATCTCCATGGCTTTGAAACTCCTGCAGGGATGGAGTCTCCACCACTTTCCTGGGCAGCCTGGCCAGGCCTTGACAACCACTGTGGGGAAGAAATTGTTCCTGTTACCCAACCTAAACCTCCCCTGGCACAACTTGAGGCTGTTTCCTCTTGTTACTTGTGAGAAGAGACTGGCACCAGCCTCACTTTCATAAGTATACCCTCAAATGTGCATCACCTTGAGGAAAGGTGGTTTAGTGTCAAAATTACCTGTGTCCAGGTAAATTGAATAGAATAGTTCCAGATGGAAGGGACCTGCAACAGTCATCTAGTCCAGCTGCCTCCCCACCACAGAAAATGTGCATCAGAAGTTACTCAGGAAAGTCAAGCTGAGGTGAATTTGCAGAAAATTAAAGTTCCTTACAGTGCTGTGATGAATTGCCTTTAAAGGTACCCCTGGGTTTGAGTCTCCATTGTGGGCTTATCCCCCATATATGGTCTATCTCAAAATGTAAATTAGGTGCTAATAGATCTGTCTGCAGGATCTTGCTCTGAGGACTGGTAATGCTTTGGAGCATAAATCCCTTTTATTTCCAGTATTTGGAACTGGTTGGTAAAATGTGCATTCATAATAATGGCTGTTCTCCACTTAATTTGAACTATTCCAGCTCGTTTCTGTCAATGTTAAATTAAACTTTTAAGAATTAAGAAGGATAAGGAAAGAAATTAAATTATGATGAGATAATTCTGCCAAGCTTTATACTCGGGCACATAGAATTTATGTCAAGGCAAACTTGGCTTACCTATCAAGAGCAGAGATTATAAAAGAATTTATTTAGAAAGAAGCTGAAACACTTATTTTTATTTAATGTCTCATGGATTGTTCTGCACATTATCAGAATAATTACTTCATGTGCTTATGCAAGTAACACATTCTTTTTCTTCAGATTGTTTTGCACCTCAAGTTTTGTCCATTAAAATGATTCTGTGGGTTGGGTTTTTTTTGTTACTTCTGCATAAAGAATCATTTGTAAGCATGCATAGTGACTATTTCTAAAGACTGTCCTTATAAAATAGGTGTTCAAGTATGGAATAAAGCTTGAACAAACTAAGCTGGTGGGCACACAAAAGGAACTGATAGGTGGAAATCATCGTATTGCCAGATCTGCAGTTGTTTCAAGGACTGGTCTGGAGGTCTTACAATGGAGTGGGGTTTTTATTTATTTTTATTTTTTTAATTTTTTTTTAATGCATCACTTTGCAGACAGGACAATTCCCCGGTATGGTCATGTGAGCTGCTAGTGGAATCATGGAATTAACACTCCAGGCCCTTTCCTCTAGTCCTGCCTTTATTTACCTGGGAGAAAAGGCAGCACCCACCTCACTACAACCTCCTGTTAGGTGGTTGTAGAGAATCATAGAATTGTCAGGGTTGGAAGGGACCTTAAAGATCATCTCATTCCAACCCCCCTATCAATGGCAGGGACACCTCCCACTAGACCAGGTTACTGAGCCCCATCCAGCCTGGTCTTAAAATCTTCCAAGGATGGGGCTTCCACCACCTCTCTGGGCAACCTGTTCCAGTGTCTCACCAAAAAAAAAATAGAGAGAGATAATAAATAATAGAGAGCAGTAGCATCTCCCCTCAACCTCCTTTTCTTCTCACTAAACAATCCCAGTTCCCTCAGTCTCTTCTCACAGGCCTTGTTTCCAGACCCCTCACCAGCTTGATTGCCCTTCTGCAAACTTGCTCCAGTAACTCAACGTCGTTCTTGTGGTGAGGGGCCCAGAACTAAACACAGTACTCAAGCTGTGACCTCACCAGTGCTGAGTACAGGAGCACGAAGGACAACGATTTGGTGAGTGCTCAGTCAATGTAGAAACCACCTTGCTCGGGCCTCTTGTGAAGGGCTGTGCTCTGCAGTAACCCAGGACAGCTCTAGAAACATCAGTTCTGAGGTACTGACGTATCCTTATAGCTAAAAAGCTGGGGAGGGGGAGGAGTGCACTGCAGGAGTGTATCAGTGAGTGGAGTTTGGCATGTGTCAGAGTTAATACACAGGCTGTGTGTGAGGGGACGATACCAAACACTGTGATTGTTGTAATCCCCTGGTAATAAGGGGATTGACTTGCAGTACAGAATGACTTACACAATTCTGCGTGCTCTATTATCCTTTCTGAGGGGTTTGAAGCCTTATGTCTTTTCAAGCCCTCAGTACCTCCTTCCTTTATTGCAGTACCCACAGAACTTGTTTTTATGAAATGTTAATCGTGGTCCTCAAATGTGGATAATGAAGCACTTTGTTCCTGCTGCTGGACCTGCAGGTGACATTGGTCAGAGCAACACCTCAGCTGAACCTCCAGCCAAATACATCCAGGTGGTAACTCAGGGGTTTAGGATGTGAGAAAATCATGGAAAATTTTTCTGTTGGTTTTGGAGCTACTCCTTGGGTTCATGTATAAAATGTGTAATGGGAATGGCCATGCCCACATGCTACCCATGGTGTCCCCTAGCAGAGAGCAGGGCAGCGTCTCCACCAGCCTGTGCCAAGGTCCCTGGTACAGACATGCCGGAAGAGCCTCAGGCAGCTGCTTCACCATGTTTTACCTTGGCCCTAAATCCAGTATTTTAGTTTTGATTCATCTCTAGGTTTCCATGTGTCCACACAGACTCTAAGCTCCTTCCTTCTTTGATTTTTTTTTTTTTTGGTGACATCCAAGTTTTGCCCCTGTGGGTGTGATGCCTGTCTGGCCGCTGTTTGATATCTGAGCCTGTCTAGAGTCTAGAAAGGGAAATTCAAGTTTCTGTTTGTGGAGAAGCTGCTGTGCTTCTGATTCCGGGCAGAGGGGTTTCCGTGTGCCAGCCCCTAGGGGAATGGAGATGCTGTGCAGAGTGGAGTGGATCTGGCTGCAGGAGAAAACTGGGGTTGGAGAGCAGAGTGAAAGAAGGCAAAAGCATTCTGTAATCTGAATGGTCTTAGTTCTGCAAACAGTGGAGCCACACTCTCCATGAGCTCACAGGGCTGCTAGTGTTGTGCTAGACCTGAAGTGAAGCAGCTGAAATACCAGAGGAAAGCAATCCATGTGACTAGAAAATGAGTTTTCAGAAAATCTTGTTGGCTACATGTGCAGCTTAATGGATTTTAGTTAGCCTGAGTGTTCACCAAAAGCCATCTTGGCTGAGTGTTTAAAAAAAAAAAAAGCATTATCACAGAAAGCAGCAGACATCAAATATCAGATGTGCTGCTGGTCCTGATACCTTTAACCAGCTGCTTGTCTGTCTGTCTCTTTACCTGTAGTGTTTCCCATCAGCGTTATCAGTGTCTGAGCCCTTCTGTGAACCTGTTTCCAGTTGCTGAGCTGGCATTTTGAGGCAGGAGAAGAGTGAGCCCTTCCAAGGTAAGTCTGTGCACCCTGGGGCTAGACAGGTGGGGGACAGTGTGGCTGTGGGGACACACGGGCTGCTTTAAAATCAATGCATTTATCACTTGGCTCCCCTGCTAGTGGGGGGGCCTTTGCCCTTGTCTAATACCACTCTGTGTGTGTATATACATATATATATATTTTAGTTGGAAAATGTTTATCTTCTGTGCACTGTTTAGAATTTCTCAGTCATACAGAAGTACTCAAGATTAAGACCTTAATATTTAATAAGGTCTCTATTGTTAGAGAGCGTGTGAGCCTGCCAGTGTGAGCTGGGGCTGGCAGCTCAGTGGATTAATGGAAGCACAGAGCTGGATTTAAAAGCCCTGAATGATAATCTTTAAATATGCTTAGGCATTGTGGTTGTGCAGTTTCCTTGGGGAATCATCTTATTCTCTGCTTCAGAAATTGCACTGAAGACATCACTGAAACTGCGGGCCAGCCTTGCCTACTGGCAAATCTGCTTCCCTTCCTGAGGCTTAAATTCTTTCTGAGGACATCTGTACACCCAGAGTGTCATTCCTTGTGGGTTTGCACTTATTATATTGCTGCCACAGGAACAATTTTCCTTGGGCCTCAAAAAGCAAGAGTTGCAGAGCTGAGCAACTTTCCTACCTGTTCAGTAGGTAGGAACTTGCACGGGCTTCCAAATAAGCAAATGTTGCTATTTGACAATATCTCCTAAAAAAGAGAAGGCTCTGCAGAGACCTTAGTGTGGCCTTCCAGTGTCTGAAGGGGACCTACAAGAAAGCTGGGGAGGGGCTTTTTATAAGGGCTTGCAGTGACAGGATGAGGGGTGATGGCTTCAAACTGGAAGAAGGGACATTCAGATTAGAAATTAGGAAGAAGCTCTTCACTACAAGGGTGGTGAGACACTGGCACAGGTTGCCCAGGAAAGCTGTGGATGCTCCATCACTGGATGTGTTCAAGACTGGGTTGGGTGGGGTTTTGAGCAACCTGGTCTAGTGGGAGGTGTCCCTGCCTGTGGCAAGTGATCCTTAAGGTCCCTTCCAATCCATAGCATTCGATAATGCACTCTGGGATGTCTTCAGACAAATTGAAAGGCTTGAAAATATTTTCATTGTAGAAGATTGCTTTTTCTTATTTATATAAGAACTTAACCAGTCTGAAAGGTGTCTGGACTTAAAGTTGCTTTACTTGTGTACACATTTCTGGGGATTATCTCAATTTCAATTTAATTTGCCACTTCATGCTATATAGCTCTCAGGGAATCTTTAATTTTCAGTGAGAGCTCGCTAAATTAAAATGAAAATGAAATAAGCTTGCATCGTCAGCACTGAGAATGGCAGCGCTGTCCTGAATTCCTCTTTAGACTTCACCAGAGCTGCCTGTGCCCATAAGGCACCAGGGCACGTGGTCATTTGGTACTAGACCAGATTGTGCATCTGAACACCCTCCTGTTCTGTGTAATTGCACTGATGTCACAAAAGCTTTTTAACTTGCAGGATGCTGTGCTCCATGTGACCAGTGACATCCTCTGTGCTACACGGAGCTCTTTTAAACATCCTGGGTCTCTGGAGTTTTCAGTAACATTTAAATTGCATATAAACTCACCCCCAGTGCTGCCGGTGTTGATCTGCCGTGAGGCTGGAAGTACTGAAAGCTGGATATAAGAGAAATCAGTGTCTGAGTCCCTTGTAACTGTTTTGTCAGCTGAATAATCCAGTGTCCTTCAGTAGCCTTGTGAACCTGCAGCACCCAGGAGGTGAGTAGGTGGGACTGCAGTCTGAAGAGGACATGAAAGCAGTCAGAACAGGATGAAACAGGATCAAGGGGGTTGTGTGTATGAAACAAAACTGCATTGGACATTTATATATGGTACTTTGACCTTATATATGCTAAATGGGGTTGGTGATGTCCCCCCTTCTCCTGGTGACAGTATCAGAGGCAGTGCTCTTCCTAGGAAGGTAGCTTTGTGACTGTGGAGCTGGTAGGGTGAAGGCTCTACGGACTGATACCCCCCACTGCAGTACCAGGAGGGCATCACAGCTTTGTCATACGGCTCTGAATCGCAGCGTCCTGCGGAGGATTGTCATCTGCACCGGACTCAAAACCTCCAGACCTGCTAAGTCATAGGGACCAGGAGGAACAGGTTGTAGGGAGAGCTGATCCACGCTGCAGGCCTGTTCCCATTCTGGGAGTGCCTGTGTCTGTTGTGAATGAGCTGACTGTGTGTTTCACAGGATACTGCTCTACTGATGTACCTTACAGTGGGGAGAACCAGGCTGCTCAGGTGCCAAATGTTGTCTGCTCAGGTCTGTTGTCCACTTCTAACCTTGTCCTGTGTTTTTTTCACACCTGCAATTTTTAGTTTCCCTTTTCTCTCTCACCTTTCCTGGTGCAGACGTCTGGATAAACTGGAGTCCGGTATCATCCATAGGGAAGATTGCTCACGTTGGAATATCCTAGTTCTGAGAAGAACACATGTACTTGGATTTTTGAAAGTACGTGTACTCTTGCTTCCATCAGGAACAAGAGAGTGTGATTGGAGCAAACTTTTAATTGTGCCAGTTTTTTTATGTGATAATTCCTCTTTTAAACCTGTGAGCCCTTACTTCAAAGGACCTTTTGATAGTGAAGGTTGTATTGTGTGAGGGTAACCAGCTGTGGTGCACAGTCAGGCATAAGAAGGTGTTTAATAGGGAAGAACTTTAATGCATGGACTTCACAGGAAGGAGACTTAAAACTTCAGTTTTTATTAGCACCAAATATCAAGCAAGTTCCATGACAACAAGCTGTACTTCCAACCTGGTGAGTTACTTTGTTGAGGGCAAGTTGGTAATGATATGGCAGATCAGTTCAGTCCGTGCACTCTTGTGTTTGCATTTGCAGATCTCTAATTCTTCCTGTTGTGCACAGGGCTGTGTTCACCATTTCTGTTCTTTCCCCCAAAAGGAGGAGTATTTCCAACCATGAGGTTTCGAGACATCTCTGTCCTTTAGAGACCAAGTAGCATAACCCTGCTCCTCACCAGGAGAATGATCAGAGCGCTTCTGGGGGGAAATATTCCTGGTTTGCTTTCTAACAGAGTTGTGTGTCCAGCTCCTGAGCTCTCACCACATGAAGACCTTTCCCAAACAGTGTCACCTGTAGCTCCACACAGCCTCCCTGTTCAACTGATAGCAACAGGACTTTCAAATGAAATTAATAGAGGGGGGGAAGGAGGGATGTGTGCTGCTCTGGGGACTGTAAAGAAGCTTTTAGTGCCTCTGATTGTCATAAAGGATCTGGTAAAGGTTCCAGAAGCAGCACGGTGGTGAAGAGCTCTTTCCCTGGAGTACTCACAAATGCTTCATCTTAATTAAGTTTGTAAACAGATGTAACTCCCTTGGGGGGTGGGTTCAGGTCTTTGACAAATGAAAGCCTGAAAAGGAGAGAACGGAGAATTTGCCTTTTTTTTTTTTTTTTCTGTAGACATTATCCTGGGCAGTTCAACTGCCACAGAACAGAATGTGGTGCTACTGTATACATTGCTCCAGTCACCTCAGTGGTGTGTGGATGTATGGGAGTGTTTCAGAAGAACAGTGGGCAGCATTTCTAAGCTGAGCCAATTTCTTAGCTTAATATTCTGGATGCTTCTTATCCAAGCTGAGCTGTAATATCAGAATAGGTTAATTACACCTGTGGATGATAAAATAACACTGAACAAGTTTCCAAGTAAATTGAGTTAAAAGAAGGGGTGTGTGTGGGGGGGTGATGGTGGTGGAAATCCCTGAAGCTTTAGTCTCACTGGAGAATGCTAACAGCTCCTGACAATTCAGCTATGTGCAGGCTGTGCCAGGGAGCTGGGGACACAGGGAGTAGTTTGGAGTCACCAGTCAGGTCCAAAACTAGGCTGACATGACTTGGTCATAGTACTCACTTTTCTCTCCAGTGTAGGGACTCTGCTCTCCTAACTCAGGTGTCAAACCTGAGCCCTACAAAGCCATGTAAGACATCTGTCCTTGGGCACTTGCAGTTATAAAATACAAGTAACTCTGCACTGGGCAGACTGGGACCTTGACTGAGCAGGTGCAGAACAGGTGTCAATGGTGCCGTAGAGGTGGAAGGGCTGGAGCTGCAATGGGCTTAAGCTTTACAGCCAAGGAAAGGTGTTTGTGGAGAAGGGAGATGCTGAGGTGCAGCAGAAGGGGCTTTCACAAAGCAGTTCCTGAAATCCCTTTATTTCTACAGTAATTTTTAGTATCTTTGGGAATTCATCGTGAAACTCTTGTTGCTATCCATGTGGGAAAATAAACACATAAGCAAGACACATTAACAGTTGTTTTCTATGCTGTATTTTGTTTTATGTAGATTTAATTATATAGTTGTATTTAATTTTGTTGGCTGTGATTTGAACCATAATCTGTCCTACCAGTGCCATGAGGTTTGTAGTGGGTGAGGGGTCCCATCTTTTCAAGTTATTCTTGTAACGACAAGCACAGGGAAGTCTCTGTTAAGCAATTCTGTAGTAACAAAATGTTCTGCCTTAATTTCTGCATAGAAGATACCAAGGCATTGTTTGAGACACCAGTTTAACTCGATCAGCTGTTTCCTCATCAAAACCCCATGCACTGCAAGATGACTTCTAGGCCCTCTCTATAGCAAACGCACATCGCTGAGGGTTTCTGGCTGTCAGCAGGAGGAATGGAAGCAAAGCTGTTCTTACAGGTCAGCAAACCCCACGGTTTCTAGTGAACAGAGTAACAGTATTTCTGGGGGAGGGAAACAAGACTTAGGGTAAAATGACCTACAGGGGCAACTGATGGGATTTCAGAAAAACAGTCCTTCCAGCTGAACTCAGCAAGCGAGTTAATAACAGCAGAGTCTTCCTTTGTTTGGATTTTATAACATATAGGAAGGCAAGAACCACAGGGCTCTGTGTTTTGCCATTCTGAAGTGTCAGGACAAAACTTGGGATGAAGTTTCAGAGACCACTTCTAAGCCTCTCTGAAAATTCTCTCCAGGCAGAAGGTGCTTTGTGTTACAAAGGTCGGACAGTCAGCAAAGCCTGATAGGCCCAGGTTGTGTGAAGTACCTTTGGAAAAAAATAGCAGGATATCACCTGAAATAGCTGATTAAAATAGAAACACCTCCGTCTATGCCAACAGGTAGTTCAAAAAGCAAAGCAAAGTGAACTGGGCTAGGTCCTGGGCTTCGTGTTTTGAACCAATGGGATTCTGAAAAATCAGCAGTGTACTCCCTTACCCAGGGCTGGGCTTTAGGGCAAAGGTGAATTAGGCTGTAAATGCCCTTCAGCGGCTCTGTGCCCCTGTACTGCTGTACGAATCATCAGGTCAGCGTTCCTGAGGTATAGGACCAATGGTGAATAAATGGCATTGAAAGGCAACATGCTAAAATCCCTATCAGAAGGGTTCTTTTGAATGATTGTCACGATGAAATTGTGACGTTTGCCGCCTCAATGTGGGACTGAAGCGGAAA
Organism: Megaceryle torquata; assembly: GCA_024611175.1. NCBI lineage: Eukaryota > Metazoa > Chordata > Aves > Coraciiformes > Cerylidae > Megaceryle > Megaceryle torquata. The sequence goes on from JANIJG010002592.1 coordinate 123,221, forward strand.
GCTTCACCGAGTCAGAAAGGGACTAAGGGTAGACGTGGTTAATGAGACCATCTAGTGGTGCACTTAATGGGACATTCACATCGTATAAATGTGCCTACTGAATTGAGGGAGCTGTGAGAAAGCCCCACCAAAGGTTTGGGTCACCCTTTATGAGCTTTCCTGCCACAACCTCTGGGTCTCCATTTATGGCCACATCCACCCTGAGGCTCTCGTGAGTCTATAGGTCTGTGGTGGTGCTCAGAATGCACCCAGTTTAGGGGAGTTCCACTTGTGAAGCTGTTTGACCTGGAGGGTACAAAAAAATGTATTGAAAAAGGCAGAGTTAGACATGACTTCGGGCACGGTATCTGCCCGAGCAGACTCTCTGAGCTCACACAGTAGGAGCTCCCAGTTGTTCCATTTTAACACTGGTGTTCATTTTCTAAATTTTCTATAGAACTTCTGAACCTAAACAACTACCTCAGGAAAAGGGAAGTCCTTTTGTTCCAAAATGACCAGTAACTGACAAGATCTAACCAGAAAAGAATTGTGTTTGGGTCTGAGCATTTTGTTACACCTGATCTTCCAGTATTTTCTGAGCTGTTAGCAATTATCGCATCATTTTAGGTTGCCCTTAAGAGGAAGCAGAAAGGTGTGTAAACTTGCCTGGGAATAGTTAAGTCAGTTAATAATAATAATTATAAAAAACTCTGTAAGGAAGGATAGGTCAAATCAAAGGTAGGTAATGAGAAATGACAAAAAAGTAGTACACTGCTGTACATTTACTTTTTTATTGCGTACACTGTGTGTGCACTTGCACCACACACCTTTGGGTACGTATATACGCACTGGAGAGCTTGCAGTGTAGTTGATTATAAAGAATACAAAAGACATTCTGTGGTAAACTTTAAAGAATATTTAATAACTTTTAAAAAATAAAATGTATACTTTAGATTTCGTTCTTTATATGAATGCACAAGAAATGTATCATTGTAGTTGCAGCGACAAAATCCAAAGAACTGAGGAGACCTGCCCAACTGTGGTAAGATCCCGGTGACAGTCTAGGAGAATTTTCACTGGAACCCAAACACCACTTCCCATGGAGAGTCCTGACTTGGCATTGTCTAACTTGGCATCTACGAGGATCATTCACGGTTGCAAGAATCCTTGCAGCCCAACTTAATGACGAGCCTGGTTTTGGAACAAAAGCCACAGCTCGCTGCTGGTCTCTGCCGCTTACCTTTGGTGCCCCGTCTGTAGCACCACGGTGAAGCCAAGGGTATGTGAAGGGCTTCAGCTTTCTCCACACTAACCACCTCCTGTCCTGCCTGCGACTGGGGGAGAGGCGGCCAGGAGCCGCGTGCGCCGAGACGTACCCCGTTCTGCGTTGGCTTGGGGGGGCTCGGGGTGCATTCACGTTTTATGAAAGATAAAATATTTTTACAGCCTCTGTGCTGTTCCTTCCTCTCCGTGTTATAAATCATACAATGCTGCATTCAAATGGTAATTATTAAAAGGAAGAATAAACCTTTACAAGTTTGTATTATTTAAGGGAGAGAACAAAGTAGTTGCAGAACAGAAAGTGGAGTGAATTTCAGTGATTGTGCATCTAAGATGTGGAGCTAAATAATTCTGTTGTACAAGCAATTAAGATCTGGCTGCTACTGACAGTTACTGTACAGGAAAAGAAACCATATTCTATTATATATGTGTATATATATTATTATAATTGTAAAGATGAAAAGCCAGAAGTATATTGGACTGATTCTAAAAGCTAAATCCTGATGGTGCTGATGCTGAACTCGGTAGGTCCAGCCACGCGCCCTGTGCCCTCACATCCTGTTGCTAAGCAGAAGGAGCAAGGAGTATAAACGAGGAGCTCTCTCCTTCAATGCCTTCGTTGCCTTTGGTTCTGTCATTGATTTAAATGTATCGAGTCCTCCTTTGTGTTTAAAGATAAGAAGTGAAAGTAATATGCTACTAAAAGTGACAAAACACTAATGGAAGCAATTGGAATGACTTGGGTGTTGCTAAGCATGCGTACGATGCCAGCAGCCCTTTAAATGGGGGTTTATTTAAAATCAGCCAGTCCAACATGAAGTTTTATGCATAATATGGAACTATATTTAAAAAAGAAAACCAAAAAAGGATTGTTGCTGTTACATACCACAAAATAATCTGACCTCGTCAGCAGAGAAAGGCTGCAACCCTTTGAAAAGAGAACACAGTAAGTCTGAGGCGTGTTCTGTGCACTGTGTTCAGAGGCTTGAAATTGGATTGTGCTGGTTATGCTTTTAAGCACCATAACATCTGTTTGGCCTGTGTAAAGAGTTAATGACGCCAAATATAGAAAATACAGTCCAGTTCAAATGCTGGAAGTCGTTGCAGTAGCATCTCAGTTGTCGGTGTAAGGGTAGTGTTTAAAAAAAGAATTAGTAGCAGCAACGTGTGGGTTGGTTTGGGTTTTCTGTCTTTTCAGCAGTTAGTGCTGTATGTGGCTGGGAACTACAAAGTGAGCAGTGCTGATACTCCCTATGGATGTGTTTTGAAAAAACAAGGCAGTTTACCTTTTTATAAAGACACCTAACTGGAAAATAAGAGGCAACCGCTCAAAGTTTGCCTTGCCTTCAATCTGTTTCTCCTTTTGTTTCTCCTGCAGGCTTTGCCGAGGTCTGGCAGTCGCAGTCTTCTCAGGGAGCTCAGCACGTGTCACTGGGAGCCTCTTGGGATGGTCTGTGATCCCTCCTCTCCCTGCACCACCATCAGCCTGACTGGTTCTGTGGAGCTCTGCTTCACTAAGGGTTTGCTCTCATCAACTGAGCCATCATCAGCCTGCTGTCGCTGCGTTAATTTTTAATGGTGGGGATCACTACAAATAGACTTGTCTACCTTTTTATCTTTCTTAAAAAAAAAACCAAAACCCACACCCAATGTTTTATTTATGTATTCATCACTCCCTTATACTGCTTTCCAGTGGTGGAAACTCAGCTGTCAGCAGGAGCACCTGTAGGCATGAACTAAAAACGACGCCATGAACCAGAGGTCCAGCTAACCTGGAGTTGTGTCTGTGTGGGTAAGAAAAAGTGGAGAGAGAGAAGGAGCAAACTCAGGACACCTGTCAAAGAGGAGTGTTGGCAGGTCGGCCTGGGCTCAGGAGGCAGCGTGAGTTGAGCCTGTGGTACTGGTATCACCAAGAGTGAGTCTCTTGCTTGGGCTGTTCACTCGGTTTAACCTCTCTGGGGTCAAGGTCTGTTAACATCTGCCAAGTGCTAACAGGGCAGTGACATCCTTAGTGGTGGCGAGGTCGCTGGGATAGTGAGTGATGGGGAAGCCACGTAAAATGCACACAGGTAACACGTCACTTTCTGCACAGCTAAATGCCCCATGCTACAGAGGTGGCTGCACGAAGGTGGGGGATAAGTTTCTGTAAGATACTTGCTCTTGCACACGCTCCTAAGCATTTCCCACAGAACATGGAGTAGTTGGGGCCTGGAGAAGACTGCAGGAAATCAGCAAAGAGGGGAGGAAAAAACCCAACCTCAAACCTAAGCAGGGAGAATAGAATTTGTCAGTGGTGCAGGTCCAGAGAGGGGTATTTACAGGTGTTGAGGACACTGTTCAGGGGGCTGTGGGTTGGCGAGTCCAGCTTCACCACTGGAAATTGCCTTTGAATCAAAGGGAGCAGAACGTTGCTGGTAGCTGAGCCTGGCTGTTGTATATGCTACAGGGACAGGGTGACTTACTTTTTGCCTGGAGTTGGTGCCTGCTCTGGTCTGTCACAGCAGGAATGGCTGCCTTGAGCTACTGGGGAAATCGGGGCACTGTGGCTGTGTCTCTGGTCTACTGGCAGTGGTGGAGAGGTCCTCAGGGGCATAGCCAAGCGGCACTGCTCCCTTTGCTTGGTCCTTTCTGTGTCCATGCCCTGGAGTGCTGCAGCTCCTCCCTGCCACATGAGCATATCTGGGGCTGCTCCCTGATGGGCAGTTGTTTGTTTGAACAACAGGCACCGGCCGAGTCTTAGCTGCTTCACGAGAAAGTGTGCGCAGAGGGTATGACAGAAAGGGCTTCAGTACCAGTGCGAGGTGGGGAAATTGGACAACTGGTGGCTGTTTTAAGGAGTGTTACAATTTTGATTTCTGCAAATTCCAGACAGTGTGGGGTATATTCTTGCCAACAGCCAGGCGGGAGAGATGGGGCTGAGACACAGAATGGGGAGGTGCCTCCAGTTCTAACAGAGACTGGCGCGTCTTGGCTGTTGTAAGCCTGCAGCTGGGGGCGTGGGGCGTGTGAAGCTACATGTAAAAACATCAAGTTTTCATAACTCTGAGAAAAATGAGCAGTGTGCAAAAATTGTTTTCTCAGCAAGGCAAACTCAATCATACCTGCAGATGATGATATCCCAAAGTAAATTAATGAAATGGTGACATTCAGGAAAGGAACAGCTGACAGCTCCGTACGGATCTTCAAGCGTGGAAATGAGTGATATTTTTTGGCAGACTAACTTGAAACAGGGCTGATTAAAAAAATAAACCCATGGTAGAATGACAGAGCGAGCCGGCTCACGAGTTGTTTACCGAAATGAAGCTACAGCTGAAAGTAATGACTTGTTTCCCAGAGGTCTAAGTGATGGTGCCTCCTCCGAGAACTAATACTCGATTATTTCAGTTGGAATGTAAAATGGACTAGAAAGGTTCCCTCTTTCTGAGGTTAGATGCTGGGTATTTTCATCTCCTTTCAGAACAGTGTGTGTATACGAATGTAATATATATATTACATACACAGTCAACCATCTATATATTCCACTGGCAACTAATGAGACAATGTCCAATATTGTTTTCCCTTAACAGCCAGACCTCACTGTACAGATTCTGATTAAAAGCCTGACTTTGCAGCACACGAGATTAAAAACACTCCGTTCAAATAACATATTTCTGAAGACGATCCTCTCCTGGCTGCAAAAATCATCTCGAGACACTTGAAGGTGGGGCTGCTCCATCTCGACACTTTAGCTGTGTGCAAACTGTAGTACAGCTACAGCTGCGTTCAGCGCCGGCTGCTCTGACCCTTCCTTCTTTCCGTGCTGAAGAACACCTTTTCTACACCCTCTCTTCAGACCGTGACATGCGGGAAGGCAGCCTGGCAGGTGTCGCAGCGGTTGCCTCGGTGCATCTTTTCCTGCCCTGGGTTTGCAGATCAGCCCCTCGTAAGCAGCCCCCCCTGTGCCGTGGGAAAGGAGCTGTTGCTCTCCGGAGGTTTTCTTCTCTCTAAAGACAAGGCTGCTTCTTACCTGTGCCAGCCGGTTCAAGTGCTGACTTCTTTTTCTTTTCTTCCTTCTTCAGTGAAGTGGGGTGATTCACAAAATACTCAGAAATTATTACAGCATTATACACAGTTTATAGTACAAAGGGGGGAAATAAAAGAAAACTAAAAAGTCAGATGAATGAGCATGAAGGAGATTTCTCCTGTGTCCTTTGGAGGAGGAGCAGGAAGGTTGGGAATGGTGTCTATGCGCAGTAGGTGTCTGCCTTGACTACCTGACAGTACATGGTCATTGCAAAGGTGAGTCCCAGAATCTAAGAGAAAAAAAGAAACAATCTTTTTTCAGTACCTAAGCCCCTATTTAGTGAAAGGAGGGAGAAAAGCGGGCGGGCGCTGGTTTTGCCACACACAGGAAGCTGCATCAGAATGCTCTTCCTGCTGCTTCATGTCCTTGTGCTGCTCCTACATTGTCTGCCTTTGTCCTCACCTGCAGGGCTGCTTTACAGAGCGAACCAGGCGAGCACGGCAGAGTCGATCTCTTCACGAAAAGCAGCACAAAAAGAGGTACATTGAAAAGAAATGTTTGGGTGTCTTTTGCTCGGCAGCATTCTTTACTGGAGCTGTGGGGTTACCTCTGTAGCCATGGCTTTGGAAGACAGCAGGGTTCATCCCTGTCCCAAAGGACACTGGTTCACTGTGCTGTGCTTCTCCACGCAGAGCTCTGCCCAGGTCCCCGCGGGGGAGCACTGGAGCCTGTCCATGCACTGACCATGACCATCAGCACCTCAGCAACAACCCACGAGTCCTACTCAGCCCAGTCAAGAGAAGCAGTGAGGGGCTGTGTGTGTGTGGGGGGGGTGGTTGCTCTCCTAGCCTGGCTCCTGACCTGCTGTGCCACCTCTGGTAGAGGACTTCATCAGAAAAGGGGACAGGGAAGAGTCTCATCGTCCATCTAGCTGAAGTACTTACAGGACTGTACTAAGTGGTCATTACTGCTCCTTTGCACCACTACTGGAAAAATGGACATTAAATGAATGTTTTCAGGTACACAATTAGTTTTATTTTAGGAATTCTATTTTAAGCACTTAATTTGACCCCTTCAACTTTAGTCTTTATAGAAACACTTGCCATTAAGATATTTAGATGAATAACACACATACTGCTTTATAAATAAAGAAAATAAATGTTTCTAAGGCTATTGTCATCTTCCTTTCCTATTATTCCACCGTGAAATAAGACTGTGGGGCTGTATTATGCTGGTGGGTTGTAAGCATGTGCTTTGGGAGGTGTCCCCTGAACAATGTCTTCTACTGTCTGGCAACTGCAGGGCCTGACTTTGGCTTGTAATTTTGCACATGTACAACTGAAGATCTTCTGCTGCAGGTGCCGTGCAGCCTTCCAGTTGGGTCACTGTGGGACTCTGATTGTTAAGGGGAAACACAAAAGCTGTCCCATGCTTCAGGCCACAGCTGTGTAACAGCAACAACAGAGGGGGCCCGATTCATTCAGTGCCTCAGAACTTTGATCATCAATTAGATTCCATGGCCTAGTGCAGCTGGAAGAGACTGAAACTCTTTTTGTGTTTGCAGTGCAGTGTAACCAGTAAACATCTGTGTGTAGCATTCCTCTTTCTGTACCTTGGACCATAGTATTTTAACTAAATTGCAAGAGTTAAGGCTTTTTTTTTTTTTTTTTTAGAGTTCCACTTTAACATCATGCAACATTTGGAATTATTTAAATGGGCTTGGGTGGAGTAGATGTTAATCTCCAGTTACTTATGCAATTATGATTAATTAGGATTCCAAACTGGATATCAGACTGTACCTGCACCATGGCTGTGCACAATCCAAAGATTCCCACTGCTAGTAAGTTTTCCTGGAGCCATATTTTCACTGTGTCATAGCAAGGCTGGAAAAAACAAACAAACAAGCAAACCCAGAACATTGTATTAGCTGTAAACACCCAGCTCTAACCCCCTGGGAAGACACAGACAGCAAAGAGCCACTGCAGACTAAGCTGGTGGGGAGCCTGGATTCTCATCTCAGCCCAGGGAGCAGCTACTTTACGTTTTGGGAGGGGGTTTGGAGCTTCCACATGGATTGTAACAACGCACAGACAAAAAGTGCATCTCTGACGAGCTGCACGAGTGCTGCTCGGGATAAACTGGGCCAGTAACTAAAAATAAACAAGCACAGGATTTGGGTCCTCTTTGCCCTCTAAAAAAAAACAACTCAAAGGGGTTAGAACAGCAGAATAAGCCCTTCATTTTCTCCATGTTTGAGGAAAATAACTATTTATTATAATATATGTGTATAGCAAACCCAAAGGTTCCAGTGAGAGCTCCTCAGTAGCTGCTCCTGCTGTGCAGGGGCCCATTTCAGACCATTTTCCATCATTTCAAATTGCAGTATTATTTTCTCCCTGCTTTAAATGGGGCTGTAGCTGTAACCTCATGCTCCTGGGCCCAGTTCTGAGGAAGGTAGAATTGGCCCAAATGAAATCTTGCTTTAAATCACATGCAAATAACAAGTAATGTCTGTAAGACAACCTCGTGTAAGACCTGTGCCCTCTGTCTCATCAGTGTAAGTGGCCAAAAAAATCAGTCAGCCTGGAGTTAGAGGATTTCACAGATGTATAAAGGCACAATGCCCACCAGAAGGTATGGGGTTAACCTGCACTGATCTTCCTGGTACCTCAAATAAAATATAAGACCAACTTTTAACTCCTTAAATCCAAAACCTGACTTGGAGCTACCTGAGTGGTAGAAGGCAGCCCTGGTTGGGTGGGACTCGGCCACTGCAGTGCCAATCCATGTGTATGAAATCTCACTAGGACTGGGCCAAGAGAGCTTTAGTCACCCTCACAAACCTTTAGAACCAGCAAAACTTCCTTATAACATTATACGGCCTTAGTCCACACCCCTCCTGGATAATGACCTGTAATGAGCTGAGCTAATTTCAGCGAAGAACTTAGGCTCTGCCTACCTGCTCTAGAAGGATCTTGCTGAGGACGTTGTAGGGGAATTACCCCATGGAGTTTTGAATTTGATTACAGGTAAATGAAGACACTCACTGCAAAATAACCACTGCTGGCATGGCCATGGAGCAGCCCCCACTCCCCATGGAAGCCCCTGACTGAGGGTTCCTGGCCAGAGCAGAGCACTCCAGGCTCAGACATCCTCTTGCCTCATGCCTGCCTGGGCCACAATAAGCTCTGGCCACTGCTCCAGGGCTTGTGTGTGAATGAGCTGTTTGCCTCCAGCTCTACCTGATGCCAGTAGGTGGGACATTAAAAAGTACACTCCTGTTCCTTCCTGGCTAGACTGTGCTCTGGGTCAGTGGTGGAAGGTACCTGTCTGCAATGTGAAACAACAGCTTACTGCCCATTGAAAGCCTTCAGCTTATAAAAATAATCAAACCGGTCATTTCCTTGGAGGTCAAAAGCCACAGCTCAATGTGAGCTGACTGAAGTCACCTGATTACAGCTGAATAAGGGTACAAGAAATCTTGTCACCTGCCCAGCCAGCTCCTTGGTGCCTGCCCTGAGCCTGGGCTGCCAGGCAGCTGCAGGAGGGCAACTCACCGCTTTCCACCAGGTCCCCGGGGAATGGAGGCCACAGTTCTCACTGAATTCTAAGCAGCAGGAGTCCGGCACCCGGGTTGTATTGTACACTTCAAACCAGTCCGTGTAGTTGGAGACTCCACAGCATCTGAACTGGAAAAGGGAAAAACCGAGATGATGCTGTGACTATGATCTGTCGCTGGTGTCTGCTTGCTCTGACTTCTGCCTGCTGCAGCTGGACACTCAGTGCAGTTCCATCACATCAGTAGAGGCTTCAAATGTTGAAGACATACAGTATTTTCTCAGCTCTACCCAAATAGGCACACCCACCCTTTTATTATGTTTAAATATGGTCTTGTATGTAGCCAATGTTGCTACAAGCAGCAAAGACACCTGTTTGCAGGGGGAGAACCACGACAACTCCAGCCAAGTACCAGTGTTAAGTGTTGATGTGGGAGCAGAATTATAACAATGCTTGTTGTCAGGAAAAAAAAATAAAAAACCCCCAACAAGCTAGAGAGAGCACCAGGGAGATGAAGCTACTGGGATCTCTACAGCACATGACTTCTGAAATCATGACTGAAGCTAACAGGCAACTTTCTCTCTCCACTGTTAATGACCAATCACCTTTGGAATTCTTTGGCAGGTATTTCCTCCTCTTCTCTCTTGGGTGCAGCTCCTTAATGTCATCATCCGATGCTGCTAAATAGTGGTGCCTGCATTAAGGGTGGGTCAGGCAGCACACAGAGGCTGCCTGAGTGCTGAACCAGGAGGGCTGGCTGGCTTTGGTAGCAAGATGACAGCTACAGGAGAGATATAGGCGATGTATAGCGGAGATGCACAGTACAGGGACTGGCTCTGTGACCACCTTCCCTCTCTGGGACCTGGTGAGTTCCTGTGATACAAAGCAAGCTGAGACTCAGTGCCACAGGGCTGCAGACACCACCTGGCACTCCTGTGCTAACGCAGCCGTATGGCTTTGTTGGTATTTAGCCACTTCACCATGGAAAACATGACAACACTGGTCTGCAGAGCTGCTCCCTGCTATTGGCAGCACCTCAAACTTCAGGGCTATGCCAGCCACCTACTTAGCTACAACATGACTTACCAAGAGCTTATTCTCTAACTATGATTTTTACATAAGGCTGTACTGTATTTTTCACATCCCTATAGAGCCCATGCCTCTTGTTTCTAACAGACTCCTCATCATGCAGCCAGGACCAAGGACCTAATTCAGGTCCCGAGGAAGAGTATTCCCTATGTATAGGGAGATATATAACGAGAGTTGAAGAGTTGGTGGGCCCAGAGGGCTGAGTGTTCGGCTCTTGTTGCACACACCAGATCTCCCATTGAAGACCAATAGAGGGCAGGGGTGTCACGCGTTGCCTCGCACATCAAATGCTGCACTCGCAGAGCGTGGTCAGAGACAGAGGCATTCTGGTGCTCACAGGAATGTGTTTGTTTTTTTTTTTTCTCTGCCGAGCAAAAGTCAGAAGTCTTTCCTGGAGTCACATCTATCCCCCTCAAGGCTCTGCTCAGAATTCTGCCTTGGTCTGTGGCAAGAATCAATCCCGAGCTTGTTTGATCTGTGAGTTTACAGGCTTCATCTTCTACAAACTGAACTGAAACTCAAAAAAAAAGTTTGTGGCTTTCTCTTTATTCCTCTCTGTACACCAGACAGGAGCTCCGTGCGTAACAGGTCCCCAAAGCGGGTAGGAGCGGCAGGGAACACAAGGCACATGAGGAAAGCTGGTTTATCTGGCAATCTCACAAGAAGGTCTTGCAGGCTGTCATCGTTAGAGTCAGGAGGCAGCTCTTTGAGAGACAGTGAGAAGTGACAGCTTGTAAACAGCAAGCCTTGAAAATGCGGCTCATCTGTGATGTAGCGAATGCAGCAGTAAGGGCTGAGGCATTTGAGTGATGTTCTGGCCAAACACAAGTGACACAAGTTTGCATAAATCAGGACTAGACCCCTTCTCCCCGTGACGCTGCGTGGCTGAGGGTGTCAAAAGTCTGACAGCCTGAGGAGATGGATGCAGTGCAGGTAGCGTAAGGCTCTCTAACAGGTTGAGGGGCAGCTGTTCCTATGGTGCCTGTGAGGCAGAAAGTGGCAAGATCACCACTTTGGGCTGGGACTCCAAAGAGTAAAGGGGAGAAAGGGCGAAGAAAAGCTCAAGGGTGAAGAAGAGTGAAGGAGCATGAGGATCAATAGTCTTGGATTGGAAGAAATAATGTCTGGAACTGTAACTGGAAGAGATGTCGTGTCTTGGAAAGACAAAGGACAAGTGATGGAATTAAGCAGTGGATGATGCAGAGTCCTAAAGGAGAGGAGGTGGTGAACACAGAGGAGTACTACCACTGCAGAGAGCACACGAGCAAGCAAGCGAGCAGTGTTCAACAAGGACCAAGTCTGGCGAGTGGCACCTCCGGGGAGCAGAGGGACTGACCCATGGCAGTAGGTCAAAGAGGCAAGAACAAGGAAACAAGCAGCAGTGGGACTGAATGGGCCGCCAGTAGGGACTCAGCAAAGGGGTCCAGCTAGAAGCCCAGAAGACAGACAAGCTGAGAGCTCTGTAAATTCACAGAGGCTTCACTATGGAGGCCCAAGTAGAGAGGAGAGATTGTAGGAGTGATTTTCGATCATGTGACAAGCAACTGATTTATCCAGTGTGCATGATGCTGAACGAGAAGTAGCCAAATTCTTAAGGGAGGTGAAGGACTATTAGAAGAAAGGGGAATACTGAGGATAAAGAGCTTGAGAGTCCTCTCAGTTTTGACAGCAATGTTCTCTTTAAAATGTACAAGGTTTCTGAGCAAGGATAGGTGGAGACAGTCCTACACGCGGAGGATGGAGGAAGCTCAGGTCACCTGAAGGCTAATTTCTGTCACCAGACAGTTATCCCAGACCTCCTGGCCTTCTACAAGGGCCAACACCGCAAAGTTAGTGTCTGACTGGAGCAATTGCAGACTTGATCTTGCTACAGCCACATTCATTTTTTGGTCACATCTATAGTCCCACCTTGTTTCCTTCACCAGTAAAGTGATAAAAATTAGACAAAGTTGCCTAATTGATTACTTCTGTTCCTAGTTTTGACAGGGAACAATACTCCTAGGCTTTCTAGAAACAAAGCAACTGTTTCCTCTGAAGTACTCCAACTAACACATGTGAAAAAAGAGCAATCTTAAAAATGTCAGCTGCTGTCTTGAATAGCTGGGACTTACATAGAATCATTGAGTGGCTTTGAGCTGCAAGGAACCTTTCAAGCTCATCTAGTCCAACCCCCCTGCAGGGAGCAGGGACATCTGCAACTAGAGCAGGTTGCTCAGAGCCCCAGCCAACCTC
>JANIJG010002593.1:0-26339 GCA_024611175.1 Megaceryle torquata
AATGCTTTCAGGTAAAATAAAAAAGGAAATGGGAAAAAAATAAAAAAGTGCTTTGTCTGAAAGATAAAAAAAAAAAAAAAAAAAAAAAAAAAAAAAAAAAAAAGGCTGGTAGTTACTTGGGAGTGCAAATTGAAGGATTTGGGGAACTGTTTCCGTGATGCAAGGTCACCCTTTTTCATGACTACTTTTGACGGGGGATGACAGAGAAAGTCAAGCAACCCCAGTGAATGCCATGAGAGACAACTATGAAAAAGTACCAGTATCCATTCCAGTCCTGAATTGCATTTGTAATTGCCAGACTACTGGCAATTTCTAAGTGCCAAAGATCCAAAGGAGTATGAAAAGATATTAAAAAATTAACATGGTAATCAAGTTATATAGGACATAGTTGAGATGATCATGCAATGAAAAAAATACTTCAGTATACATATAGATTACAGGAGATAGGTTAGAAAAGCCTAGGTTGTGGGTACCATTGAGGAGTCCTGCACCTTGAGAGCTCCAAACAGTTTAGATATACAATCATCAGGAGAAACATAAGTAATATGGGAGTATCATTCTGTGGCAATTGGAGATTTTCTGTATCCAAATACTGAATATTAGCATCTAAGATCATCTAAGTCCTGCTGTTGAAAATAAGAGATTAGATTACTTGATTACTTGGTTTTCACTGTTTAACATAATACATATACTTTGACAATATACAAATAAAAGACAGAATAAATACAAAGTAAATATTTTTATAAATTCAGCTATGATGAATGTTTTCTGGAGGGAAAACAAAAAGGGAAGGAAGCATACATAGTACTTTACCTAAGAATAAAGTTGACCCCAACAACAAAGAGGAAGAAACAATAGTAGTCTCTTAAACTATTGATCAAGCAATGAATTCTGATCAGGGGATTCATGAGGATATAATTGAAATCAGAGAGGTTCACCTTTGCTGAACTCATTCCAGGTCTGGGACCTTAATTTGTATCATGATGTCTTGCTGTGCATGTGCTTAGAATGTCAAAACCGTATCAGCTTAATACTTCTGATAAAACATACAAGTTTGACTAGACTTACATAATCATGGTGAGTCCTTATTTGCAATTCAGTGCTTAAGGGAAAGTGTTGTCACAGTATTTGAACCTGACACTTTCACACAATGTGATTTCAAAGAAAAGACTTCTGTCAGACATGCTGATCAGTCATTTCACCTATTAGAGCTGACAGTGTTAAATAAAAGACTTTTACACAAATATTAATCGTGACAAAAACCCTTGCAATAATACACAAGGCTATATCTTGTCATTAAAGAAAACAGCCTCTGAGTGGAAAGTTGGAAAGTAGCCAGTCACAATAATGCCTATCATACTTGCACTATCAGTACAGTGTTTGCTCCCAAAAGGAGCCTTGTCTTATTTTCACTAATGGAAATGGGAGTTTTGCTAATGGTACCATAGTGATACTGAGATCTGCAGTACCATTGACAAAAAGTGAATGGAAACACAAACAGGTTCATATAGCTTCTTGTTTGGCCTTTTCATTTTCTTCTTCTGCCTTTCAGAATACATTTTCTTTCTTCTGGTAGAAACAGTATAATTTTGCCATTACTTAGCAGAAAATATGCTTCCATGTCCTTTGAAAGAAGAAAGCTATTTGGAGAGAAAGAATATATCTTTGAACATATGGTAATATGGGGTTTGGAAATATGAAAGTATTAACTGTGGTTATCTTTACAGCAAATTGTATTGTCTTGAAATAATGTGAAGCTTGACAGTTTTTCTTTGCAGGGGTCCATACAAACATTTTATTTGGCTTTGACAAACTTAGAATACGTCTACTAATTTAAATTTGAGTTTCTGTTGTCTCAGTAAAATTCTGTCAGAACGCCCGGATTTCTCTCAGGTTTACATGCCATCCATGAAAAACTACAGATTTGGTGTGTGACAAACACATCACATGTTTTCTCAGCCTCAGAGATTCATGATGTCCAAAGAATGTTTTGTTGAAAAAGAGGAGTTTTACACTTCACAAATTGACTAAAAGTTGAAGGACATTTTACTTTAACTTGAAAATATTATGTAGATTTTTGTCACGGGAAGGAAAGGCCAAGGTGGTAGAAAACATGATAGGAAATTAATGGAGCTAAGATCAGAATCAACATGGTTTTTCAAGAGTCTAGGTAAGGTTAGGGACAAAATGTCCTAGAAGGATGTAATAAATATCCACATATGAACTATCAGAAAGTAAATTAGACAACACAAGCTGGTTATACACTTTGAACAATTTTAATTAAGGAATTCTAGGTAACTTACCCAGCCTACAACATCATTAGTGTACTGTCACCACCATCATCATCTCCATCCTACCTAACACCAGAGCCTGAGGGATTTGTCATCACACCATTGGGCATCCCATTTCCTTGATGCTTACAGTGCTTTGAGACACTGTGAATCTCAGCTGCTATTCCCCAAGGAGCCTATTTAAAAAGCAGGGCACAGGAGGGATACTCTGTTGTTGGCAGATTTCATAGCTTACACAGATGGTCTACTGCATTCAGAGACTACTGTGTTTTTTAAAAGTTGGTTTCATTCCTACATGCAGAAGATTAAAGTAAGAAAGTGTCAATCACAAATCCGAAGATTGCCAAGTCTGACTGGCTTTTGAGTTTCTGAATAGCAACCACTCAGGTATCCAAAATTAAAGAAAAACTAATTGGCAGAGGATGTATCTACACCATGACCATGCAGACCCCAGAAAAAGAATTCTGATGAGTGAAAAACAGAGATACCCTTGCTTTGGAAATGACATGCCAGCTAGGCTGAGCCCACAAGCAGCAATCCTGTGCTCCAGCTAATACTCATCTTAGGGAAGTTTTTTCACTGAAACATAATAGTATGAAAACACATCTTGGCTGTGTAAACTCATTGGTTCTTCTGAATACTGTCTTAGGGGTGCAGCCCCTTGTGCACTGTGCTGCATGTGCAGTGTTGGCTGTTGCAAAGTTGCACTTCAGCCATTCAGTGCTTTCAGTATTCAGAGGGTTATCTGTGTTTATTGTCATTGATATAGAAAAGAAAATGCAAATATATATAAATGGCAGAGCTGTTGGGTTGCACTTTTTACAATTGCCAGTTCTAAGGAATTATTCCCATTTTAACCTGCAATTAGTTAAGAACATATCACCAGCATTTGAAATACAACTCTCACTGTATGTTAGAAGTAGGTACACAGCTGGTACTACTTTTGTTTCCAGGGAATTGGTTTTTAACAACTTGCAGGAGGTCCTCTACTGGAACAATTTTACACTGGGAAAAGGTTCATGCATTCAGTAGTCAACATCTCTGCATCAATTTCATTGCCTTTTTCCCAGAAAATAAGTAAAATATTGTGTTTTGATGTGGCTAGAACAATGCTATCAGTTTATTACATGCCACTTTTACTGTGAATTCTCTCTTAATGTCAGCTACATTATAACCCAAAATGAAAAGAAGAGAATGTTGGAATCTTAGTAAAGCTGCATTTGTTTAAAGTGAACATATTTTTGGGTACTTATAGGAGAGGAATTTTTATTTATTTTATCCCAAATTGAGAAGACAACTAGACCAAATTATTTATGAGAAATTCTGTTTGACCTGCTCTGCTACTCAAGGAATAAATGAGTGCTCTAAGGGAACAGTGACTGTGTAGCCAGTTCTTTCCCTCCTGTCTTTGTAATTTGTACTTAGCCATGTGTAACCCCACACATTATGGGCAACATGTGATGTCAGCAAATGCAGCTGCCTGATTAAGTGCTACCCATGGCAGAAACTGGGCCCTTGGCTATGATTTGTGGGGCAATAGTCATCGTAGTTAGATAACTAGAGTGTTTATTGTCACTTGGAGGGCATACATAACATTTTTAAAGGCAAGGAGAGGAGGAATCTATGCCTCATTAGTATCTACTTGGTAAATTCTCAGAATATATATCCATATACATATTTGATATATCTCACCCTGTTATCTTAAAAATGCCCCTAGTTTGGATATTGCTCCAACTTCACTCTGGCTTAAAAGGATAAAGCTGTATTTCAAACCTACAGTGTTATCAGAGAGTTGTTTATTTCACTCGAACTGATATAAAAGCTCTTCAGTGTCATCTGAGATATAAAATATGGCTGGTCTACCACATTTAAAAAAACACAAAAACTCCTTTTAACTTGGAAACTGGTATTTTGGATGCTGCTGCTTTAGATATGTGATGAATTTCTTTGCCCTCATTCAATTTTCTGTTTTTAAAGAGGACAGTGAGGAGACAGTATAATAAGGTACACAGAGACCTCTGGTAGTGTGCTGCTTTATAGCAGACTCAGGGAGACTGCAGTCATCTAAATGGGATTCCCAGGTGCCTAAGTAGTTGTACTCCCAGTGAATGCGTTTCCACTCCAGGTGAAAAATGCTGGCTGGGTCACAGCTCAGACCCTGCTCTACAGCCACGACAGAGGCAGACTGTGCCGTTAATGGGGGAAGGTAGGCAGATCAAAATGAGATAGTGACAAAGAATCGGTTTACACTTGCAAAAAAGCATGTGAAACTAGGTACAAAATTTCATTGTTATGGTGCCATTGAAAACTTCTATGTTCAAGTGATTTCAGTGCCTTCAGATGGCCTATACCTTGAGTGGATACAGTAGTGTAACAGGGTGTTAGTACTACAGGGCGAGAGGAATATATTTTTTCTTTCACATGCTGCTTCATTATTACTAAACACTCATGTACATTGTGTGTCATTGATTTTTGTTCAATCTGCTTGATTATGGAGACTTTGGACAGACTCCTGTTCAAATACTTCATACATATGAATAATTTTCCTAAAGTCTGATTTCTGGGTCTGGAAAATCACTACATAATCAGAACATCGCACTCAGAATCTGTTGTGGTTTAAACCCAGGTGGCAGCCAAACACCACAAAACTGCTGACTCAGAATTGGAAGGGTAAAGGTAAGGAGACTTGTCGGTTGAGATAAAAACAACTTAATAATTGAAATTAAATAAAATAAAATTCAAATAATGATAAAAATAATGACAACAGTAATAATAGAATACACAATGCAATTGCTCGCCACATGCTGAACAAGGACCAGACCATTCCTGGATGGAGATCCTGGAGGAGAAAATCCCCAAACTGCAATCCTGGAATACAGAAACAGCTATGAAGCTAACCCTCATCTATATCCTGAGCATGACATGGAATATTCAATTGGTCAGTGTAGGTCCATTGGTCTGTGCTCCCTTCCAGCTTCTTGTGCATATGCACAAGATCAAGACATGGGAAGCTGAAAAGTCCTTGATGTCTTAGCAATTAAAACCATCAGTATATTGTCAGCATTCTTCTCAGACCAAATCCCATACTCAATACCACAGCATTATTACATCTACCAAAAAGAAAAATCAGCTCTATCCCAAATGAAACAAGGTTAGAATCACTGACACTGTGATGCAGCAGGACAGCTGTACAGGGTCCTGTGGTTCTGCCTGTGTCCTTGCTGAGTGTGGCTCACACCAGCAAGATCATACACGGTGCCCCAAAGAAGAAGTCCTGGTTATAGCCTGCCTGAGAAGTAAATTGTATGTATTAGGGGATTTTTGCCAGTAATCCTTGTTTACATACAAATTGGAGGAGAAAAAACAAGTACTTCCAATTTTGAAAATAGGGTGAGATAAACATCACAGCTTCTTTTCTCTCATAAAATCTACCACAAAGCTGTCATTGATTTCAGATGGCTTGCTATAGCCATCAAAGAAGTTACAAAGAGTTCTCTCAGGCAGTTTGAGTATTGTCCATAGCATAAATACTGGCCTTCAACCTTAAAGTATTTTCCTACTTAATTATGGAGGTTTTACTTTTGCTGCTTTTAGAAACATACTTCTTAAAAAAAGCCCTAACGTTCACCTGCTCTTTGTGTATTCATTCAGCCTTCAATCTGTGGAGTCTACTTGCCTTGAGAAAAGATGTGTAATGGCTTTATATGGGATATGAAATTTCTCTCATAAATGTGATATGATCTAATAATTAATGAACACCAGCAGACAAGCTAGAAAGCTTGAAGCCTAACAACTTTTGCCTCAGTTATTCTATCTTCTCACTTTCCATTATCTCAGACTTCAAATAGGTCTAGGGCTTATAACTAGGTAGATATTAAAAGTCCAACTCTTTATATTAAAGCCCTATTTCTCTCTTTACCTGTCTCTGTCCATATAATGTAGCATCAAAATGAGGTGAATGTAAAGTAATTTAATTCCAGTTTAATGTTCCTTAGCAGTGTAATAATGGCATATAGTTGTATGGGTGTTACTACAGAATCTTAATATATATAAATTAAAATTAGGCTAATAATACTAATGGTATTCATATTTATATATTTGTTTAGAAATGCCTTTATATATTATATTTTTTTTGCTGCCATGTCTATAAGAGTTGTAGGTTCTATAAGGTGTGCTAAATTTTTTTCTGGACTATAAAAATGGAAAGGGTCATTTTAGGTTGAATCAAATATTTTGTTTGTTAGAAATAGAATGCTATGTTTTGGTTAAGTGATTTTCATTTATATTTTTAATTTGATTGATAAAAATAATTTATGTTAAAATTCAGATTTAATATATACTGAGTGGATGGAGATCCATCAGCAAAATTTTATAGGATGTAGGGCTGGAGCATGGTCCAAATTATTTTGCAATTTTCTTTGACTGCCTGAAGATAAAATTTTCAAAAGTATATTAAAGTATTAGACAGGATTTTCAAAGTGTTTGAATTCATAACAGGGAGACAGCTGCCTGACAAGGTTTTAAAGTGTATAATGGGGCTACCACACCTACTCATAACTGCATAGAGTGTTGTGAATATTGGCACAACACAGGTTATGTTCTATGTTTATATATTTCACAGATAGGTATCTTTCTGCATTTTAGCATGAAACACAAAATTAATTAATTAATTGAATTAATTTTACTCTCTCACATGTATTAGCTGCTTCTTTATTATTATG
This sequence comes from Megaceryle torquata, assembly GCA_024611175.1. Classification (NCBI taxonomy): domain Eukaryota; kingdom Metazoa; phylum Chordata; class Aves; order Coraciiformes; family Cerylidae; genus Megaceryle; species Megaceryle torquata. The sequence continues at coordinate 7,013 of JANIJG010002593.1, forward strand.
TTTTTTACCTATGTTCTGTTTTTTGGAATGTCTGTGTATTTTGTTTGTTTTCCCTTTTCTTTCCTAGCCCTTTTTTATCTCCTCTTTTCTACGTGGAAAGAATATATCATGCTACATCTGCTGAGAGGACAACATATAGTAAAATGATTCACTTAGATTGGCAAAAATGCCAATAATAATGTCCTGGGTCAAAAAAAAATAATTGCAATTGGCCACATATCTTTGACTTTTCAAGACCATATATAATGTATCAGAGAATACCTAACTCATTTTTTGTATAACATACGAAATCTTTGAATGAATACATGAGACTGAAGAAATAACTTCTTAATCCAGTAAACAAATACAAGTAATGATCAATAACATATGGGGTAAAAAAAAAAAAGTAAAGTAAAACTGATTTTGCAGCCTGATTTCAGTAAGTCAATGTCAATAATACAATTCTATTTAATAAGATTAATTATTTTTCTCCTCAAATGTTTGGGCTACTTCCAAATATATACTTAAATTGTTAGACTCATTGGAAAATATAGTCCAAATATTCCATTTTCTGTAAATTAATAACCAAACAGGATGTTTTTTATATAATTTTAAGACAAAACAGTAATTCTATTTTTTAATGAAAATAAATAAATACATACAATGATAGAATGGCAGGGATTGGAAGGGAGATCTGGAGATGATCGAGTCCAACCCTCCTGACAGAGCAGGATCACCCAGAACAGGCCACGAAGGAACAGATCCATGTGGGTCTTGAAAGTCTCTAGAGGAGGACACTCCGCAACCTCTCTGGGCAGCCTGTTCCAGTGCTCTGTCACTCTCACAATACAGTTTTCCCTCATGTTGAGGTGGAACTTCCTGTGTTTTGCCTTTCTACCATTACCTCTGGTCGTATCACAGGGCACAACTGAAAAAAGACTGGCCCCTTCTACTTGACACGCACCTTTCAGGTATTTGTAAACATTAATAAGATCCCCTTGCAGTCTTTTTTCCAGGCTAAACAGCCCCAGGGCTCTCAACCTTTCCTCATAAAAGAGATGTTTCAGTCCCTCTTTGTAGCTTTCTGTTGGACTCCCTCTAGGATTTCCCTGTCCCTCTTGAACTGGGGAGACCAGAACTGAACACAATACTCCAGATGTAGTCTCACTAGTTCACAGGAGACAGGGAGGAGAACCTCTGGCCAAACTCTTTTTTATGGACCCCAGGATACCATTGGCCTTCTTGGCCATAAGGGCAAATTGCTGTCCCATAGATAACTTGTTGTCCAACAGGATGCCAAGGTGCTTCTCAATAGAGATGCTTTCCAGTGGGTCTACCCCTTACCTATACTGGTGCATGGTGCTTTTCCTCCCCAGGTGTAGGACTCTACACTTATTCTTGTTGAACTTCATTAGATTTGCCTTTGAACAACTCTCCAGTCTGTCCAGATCTCACTGAGTGGCAGCACAGCTTTACAGTGTGTCAGCCCCTCCTCCCAGTTTTGTATCATCAGCAAACTTAATGAGGGTCCAGTCTGTGCCTTCATCCAGGTCATTGATGAAGATGTTGATTAAGACTGGACACAAAACTGACCCCTGACTGCTACTTACAGGTCGCCAGCTCGACTCTACACCACTGATCACAACGCTCTGAGCAATACTGTTCAGCCAGTTCTCAATCCATCTCACTGTCCACTCTTCTAACCCACACTTCCTGAGCTTATCCACGAGGATGTTATGTGAAACAGTATCAAAGTCTTGCTGAAGTCAAGGTAGACAACATCCACTACTGTCCCTGCATATAGCCATTCAGTCACACCATCACAGAAGGCTAACAGATTAGTCAGACATGACTTCCTTTTACTAAATCCATGCTGGCTACTCTCAATAAGTTTCTTTTCTACCATGTGCTGAGATACGATCTCTAGAATTGGATGCTCTATTACCTTTCCAGGCATGGAGGTGAGGCTGATTGGTCTGTAATTACCAGGGTCTTCCTTCTTGCCCTTTTTGAAGACTGGAGTGACACTGGCTTTCCTCCAGTCCTCAGGCACCTCACCTGTTCTCCATGATCTTTCAAAAATGATGAAGAATGGTACAGCTTTATGGTATTACAGCTTTAGTAACAGTGGATTGACAAATGTATGCACATACTTAGCAAATCACTGGTTTGACAAACGAATTTCTTTCTTAGTGCTCTTCTTTCAGGACCCATTTGGTTGTCTTCCTTTTGAATCATAAATCAGTACTGGAAACATAAAGAAAGCTGTAGTCCTTGCAATGCAAGCCACTCTTCAGAAAAATTGAGAATCATTGGATTTATTTCTAAAATACTGTCTAAAGTTTGGTGTGGACATATTTATTCCAAATAAAGTGAACATAAATCCAAGATCAAAAAATGTAAAATAATGCTTACAAGTTATTTTTAGAATAATCCTAATGTAATTCTCCATTTCTGAATTGATTTGATCTCCTTATCATGGGGAGAAATTGGACTCTGAGTTTTTATCAACAGCTTCTAACTCCGATCTGATTATTTTATAATCCTGACAGTGATTGATTCTGAGTAATTATCTCAGAAGCAGAATTAGATTAAAAAACAATATTCCAGATTATAGAAGACTCCAGTCCATTCTTGTAATTAGTTCCATCTTAGAATGTATGATGCTATCACGTTTGAATAATTTAGAGTGAATTATTTGCAGATGGACTGTTTGACTATACTTTAATAGGAAAACAGATAAAGAAGAAACCATAATATTTTAAGAAGCATTATGTGTTGAAGTAGTAGCCTCATTGCAGTTAAGTTTACTCTGCAAATGTTTTCAGTTTGTAGGACCTAAAACATTAGTGGATACAAAGCAAAAGCGCAGTGCTACAATAATCAGCGATCATGCATTCATAATGATGATTTATGATTACTGATGGTGTCATTATCATCATAATTGTGGTCTATGAATTAGTTTTTCACATTGGCATCTGAGTAATTTTCACCGTAAGCCTTTCCTTTGTAAGAACAATTAGTTGCATATAATGGTCATAAAGAACAGACTCATGGGAATGAACCCAAACAAACAAAAAATTTAAGTTCTTCAGTAACATTCACTTATTATTTTAATTAATTCTGTTTATAACAGTGATGGCCTGGACCAAAAAAGAAGCTTCACTGGGCCATACACTCCAAAGAATACATAAAATCAACGGTCTCTGTCCAACACATAATAGTAACAGAATCTTAACAGAAAACAGAGAAAGAACTATATGTGTTTTATGTATTGCGATTTACTTAAAATAATATCCCTATTTTTAATTTTTTTTTCCCCTGCCTTTGTTCCTTTCTCTCATTATGATTAACTGAAGTAGTTGACTCAAAATATTCCATAGTCCAGACTCATTTTGAAGTTCATGATTCCTGTGGCTTCCTTAGAGCCAAAGGTGATGTGTTCTGGGCCTTCTCTTTTCATCAGGTACCTTGGGATTTGAGAATAGGTATTTTGTTCTCCAGGCCCATGCTGTTGGGCTAGTGTGACAGACTTTCGACAAAGTCTCAACAAGGAAAGTTGTTTCAAGGTTATTTCTGAACAGATGCAGACAGATATTGAATCAGAAGGGAAAGGAATAATTTAATTCAATGACAAAGGAAGTAGAAACAATCACTCTTTGCATCCTATATGGAAAATTCTTATGATTCCAAATTTCTCAGGCTTTGATCCTGGGCAGACATTTAATCTCTCATCCTTTTGTCCTCATCTAAAGGTCAAGTACATGTTGTAGAGGAGGGTGATGCAGGAGGTGATCTAGTTGTTGAGAAAGACGTTGATCAAGTTTGAAGGAAGAGAAGCTGCACAAGGGACAAGGACAAGGAATTGAGAAAAGGGACAGACAACTACAAATCTTGAGACTAAAAAGAGTAAAATTTTTGACCTTTTGATTTTTTTACGTGGATATTTTTGAAGGCATCTCTTAAAATTACAACTTATGACAAAAGTGATTTTAAAGTTTTCAATGTATGTACAGTAAAGTAAGCTTTAAAATATGATGGTATCAGGAGTTATTTGCAAATACAAGGGCCTTGAAGAAAGCTCTTGCACTAGAAGTAATGGTAACAAAAATGAATATGATTAAGATTAACTTAATTTTATTCTGTTACATATCAACTATGACTGATGCCTAAGCATAGCACAAAATTTAGAAGTATAAAATATAAGGCCTTTCTGAACAGTGGATTAGTCATGTCTCTAATTGGATACATGCAATCTGAGAACAGCACCTTATTTCATTAACGAGATATAAAAACTGTGTTTGCTCTCTATCACTGGTAAACAAACAATTTAATGACAACACATACTAGTTGATGAAAACACTTATCTATTATAAATCACTGGTGGAAATTGGTGGTTTTCTTGTACCTCTGATTTTCTCATAGAGATAATGTATACTTTGGCCTTTAGTGAAGATGATGACCTGGTTTTCTTTCTTGAAAAGTCTTTGAAATAAATATGCACAGATGTATATAGAATAGTCACATGAAAGTAGTAGATAAGGTTACTAGAATAGCTGTGTCATGAAACTGCAGATTTAAATCTCCAGAACATGAGTAGCTGTGCATTTGAGCCTTCCCTTCTGTTTTTGTTATACACTAAAATAATTTTTATTCCAAATATAGTAACATATTTTCTTTTTCTACAGCACTTCAAAATGAACAAGTAGAATTCTTTACAATATATACACTGAGTCAGCACTAACAGTATTCTAAATGCAAAAAAGATTGCTGTGGGTCACATATCAAAATAGTGTAACTTTTCTTAGTTTCTTTGACAGTGTTGGATGACAAAATCCATGAATTTAAAGTTTGCCATTTTTTAATCTCTTCCATCCTGATGACCTCTGAAGTTTATAAAGTTATATTACTTCCTTCACTGTCATATTAGTTTTGTCACTCGGTTTTAATCAAATGTATTAGACATATTAGATTTTGATTATTACTATATCAAGTCCAATTTTTATACTAATGGTGTTTAGATACAAGAGTAGAAGGGGTAAAGAATACCAGCCCTTAGAATAGCTGAACTATTCTTAGCCTAAAAAGCTATTTCTTGTTGAATGTTTGCACCTAATTAATTGATGTATTTCTTAACACTGTTTTTAAAAGTGTTAGCTATGTCAGCCTCCACCTAAACACTGCCTGCAGCTGAACAGAGTTTGTTGCAGATGATATTTTTATATAAAGCTAACTTTGTTACTGAAGTGCTTAGCAGTGAAGATACTATAGAAACTTTCAAAGAATAACTGAGGGGACAGTTGAGTGTTGACCCACGGGTAAATGCAGCTTCATAAGCTATTATGTGATTGCAGGGGTCAGGCATGTCTGCCATTCTAAGGTATTTGAAGTATTTAGCTGATGGACTGCCAATCTAATTAAGCTGCTTATTTTATTTTAGAAAAGCATCAAATTTAAAGAATAAAGGAAAGAAAGACTTGGGGCTGTGCCCTGGAAACCATCATGATAATTGTCTGGAGTGTGTTGTATTTGTAATTACACAAGGAATCTGTAACTGTTTGAGCACTTTTGGACTGTAGGGGCGTTGTTTAACCTTTTTACATTGGAACGCACATAGACAAAGGCTAGGCTGGTGACCTCCCAGTCTGATAACAGCAAGGATGATTTGGCTTTATGCTTTCAGTAGGGTTTGATCCAATTCTGATCTCACCTATAGATGTGAGCTTCAATGGTTGCAGAGGGACAACTATCAAAACTCTCTCTGCTTTTGAATGAACTAACTAGCAATGATCAAGTCCAAAGAGTATGTTTGTCATCTAGCAATGCAGAAGCAGTTACACACAGCTCAAATGGACAATGCTTGAGTGTTCAAGCCATATGCTGAACTGGAATGTAGAAAGAGACTGGTTGTCCGTGATAGTTTACTAAGGACATCCTAAAACTTTGAGTTATTTTCAAACTTTTAAAATCTTTTCTCTGCAATGACAGCAGTATAAGGAAAGCCTTCTGACAAAAAAAAAAAAAAATTAAATCCCTACCATGCTTTGATCTGAAAAGTTATCTATTCATCTAGCACAGCCTATATTAAAACCATATTTATTAAGATATTTTCTTCCTCAATTTTGAAAGTCACTGACAAAAAAGAACCACTTAGGTAAAACTCAGAACTATCAGTTACCCGTGATCTGGGTTGCTCTTCTGAATCCTTTGAAAGTTACTCTGAATACCAGACTATTCTTTGTGTGACATTCTCATGCATTGTTTCATTCTTCTGTCTTGTGCCTTGGTACAGACTAAACCTTTGGCCTAGGTGCAGCAGTGAGTGGCTGCACAACCTCATCATCAAGTGAGTGATGAAAGAATGAGAATATATAAAGGTATATAAAGGACACTTTCCTTCACCTTTTGCACAGGACAGCATGAACAGCTGAACTGGCATGTATGCTGTAGCCCACTTAAGCTAATGCTGGCCACCAGAAAAGTACAGCTAATTGCATGGAGGAAAGGGATTGACAGGGAATGACTTATGGCACAGAGATATGCTTGTGCCACAATGATGCCCAGTGTTTATCTTGCGTAATGCCTTTATTGTAATTTTCTTATCTGTATGCATCATCACTAGATCAAGGCTATTTCTGGAGATAAAAGACCAACCTGTGTTCATTTGTTTCCCATGTGCAGGGCTCAGCTGCAATATGTACCTTCATCCAAGGAAGAATGCCATCTCATTCTCTCTAGAACTGAATGACAAACTATCAGTTTGACTGCATGTTTCCAAGAGAGAAATACTTGTTAGATTCTAAGCTGCTTAAAAAAAAAAAAAAAAAAAAAAAAAAAAAAAAAATCTACTCTTCTAGTATTTTAGTATAACAATTTACATAGCACTTATTGCCTAATATTTACAATTATAGCAATATGTATTACTTTTTATTTAATATATTTGCTCTTTTTAAAAATTCTTTCTAACAGGAAGGTTTCTTTACAGCATTAAAACAAATAAACATAGCCTCTAAATGATAAGCCTCCTTCTACTGTCTTGAAACACTTTGAAATGGTTAGCCTCCCATTCCTTTTCAAAATTGCTGTTCCCAGATAGACTGTCCACAATGTTTCTTTTTCATCAACATCAAATTAAACACCTGTAACAAGTGTCAAATTATCAATTTCATATTGTTGAGTGCATGAAAACAAAACCAAGAAAACTGTCTCAGTATTAAACCAGTATATTTTGCGTTCTCTGAAGGACAAAAAGACATGATTTTCTTATATGGTTTACTTTTTCCAATCTCTTACCCATAACAACACATACCCTTTACCCATCAATGTTACTAATAGCACTGCCTAAATCTCTTTGTAAGTATAACTCTATCCTCTTATAAAATATTTTTCTTATCTTTTTTAGCTCATCTTCATTAGAGCTAAACCTAATTTACTCTCTTCTAAAGGATTTATTTTCTGCCAGTGTGAAGGGAATGATATTTGAAATATTTCCTTTAGAAAACCAGCTATAAAATCAAAGTATGTAAATATGATTAACATTTGTTTCTCTAGTGTTGTTTTAGCAAGTGTAGAATGTAGACACACAGCACTTTCCTCCATTTTCAAAACCAGTCATATAAGAGCGACTGAACAAAAAAGAGCCCTCCACACGCATCACAATTCTTTTCTTCTTTTTTTGCTGCAGCTATTTCTGATATGCTTAGGTGGGTGATACATCCATCCTCATTAGCTATTGTTCTTTATGGGCAGACTATCTTGAACAATCACTAATACTAGACTTTACGCAAGATCAAAAATAACCTAGCTTTGTTCCTCTGGACCTTTCTACCTGCTTTCTTGTTCCTTCCACCAAATAGTACCATCTTTTTCAAACTGTTGGAGAGAGACTTTGCATTTGATTTTCTGTGTGTTTATATATGCCAAAGGATGTTAAATTACATTTGTTTGCATAAAACAGTTCAGTTACAATACATGTGGAGTAAGATGCGTTCTTGTCTATTTAACATACACAATGAGTTCCATAAAATGTAAGTATTCTGTAATCAAAAAATAAATATAATATTATAATCTCACCTTGGCAGAATAGATATCTTTCTATAACACATCAATTATTTGTAAATAAAGCTTTCTAAAATTGTTTTCTGTAATACTATATATATGTATATACATATATATGTAATACTGTATATGTATGAATTTTAGAAGAAAATTAAGGAATAAGTGTTAAGCTGCAAACTTCAATGAACTTACGATATTTACTTTGGCTGGACCTCAAGAACAAAAAGAGAGTCTATGAAAGTTGGAAAAGAGGACAGGTCTCTCATGTAGACTATAAAGATATAGTGAAGCAATGCAGGGAGAAGATTAGGAGGGCCAAAGTGCAGCTAGAGCTCTACCTAGCTATGGCTTTTAAGGATAATAAAAAATGTTTCTATAAATTCATTAACAACAAAAGGAGAATTAGGGAAAATCTTCATCCTTTATTGGATGCAGAGGGAAACTTAGTAACAAAGGATGAGGAAAGGGTTGAGGTGATTAATGCCTACTTTGCCTCAGTCTTCAGCAGTGGAACAAGTTATCCCTTGGACATCCAGCCTTATAAGCTGGGAGACAGGGAGGGAAAACAGAATGAGGTTATCACAATTAAAGAAGAGGTGGTCAGAGACATTCTACACCACTTGGATGCATACAAATCTATGGGACTGGATGGAGTACACCCAAGGGTGCTGAAAGAGCTGGCAGATCTACTTGGCAAACCTCTTTCCATTATTTATCTGAAGTCCTGGCTAACTGGGGAGGTTCCAATGGACTGGAGGTTAGCAAATGTGATGCCCATTTACAAGAAAGGCAGAAAGGAGGATCCAAGTAACTATATACTTGTTAGTCTGACCTTGGTACCAGGGAAGGTCATGGAGCATAACATCTTGAGTGCTCTCACAAGCCATATAGAGGGCAACCAGAAGATCAGGCCCAGTCAGCATGGGTTTAGGAAAGGCAGATCTTGCCTGATGAACCTGATCTCCTATGACACGATGGATGTGGTCTACCTGGACTTACAGAAAGCATTTGACACTGTTCCCTGTAGATTTCTAATGGAAAAACTGGCTGCTTATGACCTGGGTGAGAATATGATCTGCTGGATCAAGCACTGGCTAGACCGATGGGCCCAGAGAGTAGTGGCCAATGGTATTGAATCCAACTGTCGGCAGGTCACAAGTGGCGTTCCTCAGGGCTCAGTGTTGGGACCATTTCTCTTTAACATCTTTATTGATGATCTTGATGAGGACATAGAGTCTACCATCAGTAAATTCACAGATGACACCAAGTTAGGCAGGTGTGTCGATCTGTGTGAGGATAGGGAGGCTTTCCCGAGAGACTTAGATAGACTGGGTCACTGGGCCAGTGTTAATGGTATGAGTTTCAACAAGGTCAAGTGCCAGGTCCTGCACTTGGGCCACAACAACCCCATGCAATGCTACAGGCTTGGGGGAGTGTGATTGGCAAGCTGTCTTGTGGAGAGGGAACTGGGGGTTCTAATTGACAAGCGAATGAGTATGAGCCAGCAGTGTGCCCAGGTGGCAAAGAATGCCAACGGCACCCTGGCCTGTATTAGAAATAGTGTGATCAGCAGAAGTAGGGAGGTGATTGTCCCCCTCTACTCAGCACTGGTGAGGCCTCACCTTGAATACTGTGTCCAGTTCTGGGCACCTCAGTACAAGAGATATATCGTTATGCTGAAGAGGGTGCAGAGGAGGGCAACGAATCTGGTCAAGTGACAGAAGAATGGATCATATGAGGACCGTTTGAAGGAGCTGGGACTGTTTAGTTTGAGGAAGAGGAGGAGGCTGAGGGGAGACCTCATCACTCTCTACAACTACCTGAAAGGACATTGTAGAGACGTTGGTGTTGGTTTCTTCTCTCAGGTAATTAGTGACAGAACCAGAGGGAATGGCTTCAAGCTGAACCAAGGTAGGTTTAGACTAGACACTAGGAAAAAATTCTTCATGGAAAGAGTGGTGAGATATTGGAATAGGCTGCCCAGGGAGGTGGTTGAGTCGCCATCCCTGGATGTGTTTAAGCATCACTTAGATGTAGTATTGGGGGATATGGTCTAGGGGAAAAGTTGTAGAGTATGTTGGACACAATCATCCCAAGGGTCTTCTCCAACCTAAATGATTCTGTGATACAATAATCCCTGATAATCACTTATGTTGAAACACAATGGAAAACTTTAATTACAGTACTTAAGTGTACTGAAGAAAGCAGTTCTCAGGAAGTCACTCAAGTATGTTTGTAGATATACAAAGCATTAGAATTACACATGCTCAGGTTTTTTGCTTTAAGGAAAGATAAATTTTTAATGTATTTAAGGAAATTTATTTGCAGTCTCATCACCATTATTATAATTCATTATAGTTCCATACCTGCATACTGTACATTGCTAAACATAACAATTAGCAAACAGGCGAACAAATCTTTATCTGAATAAGACGAATTCCAAGAAAAGCTGTACTACTCCTTGGCATATGTATTTGAAATTGCTATCTATTTCCAAACCCAGGGCTGCTTGCAATGTGTTTCAGTTCTTTTTCTGCTACCTGTAATTTTCCTAAAACTAAGCTTAATTCTCCTACACCCGTTTTCTTCTTTGTATGAGAGCTCTTATTACTTCTGATATTTTGAGGAAGTATCTTTCTTTTGCTTTTTGTATTTTGGACATTGGAGTAGAAAACACCTTTCAGGTTTGATCTCTCTGTTGCATCAATTGTAGAGTCAGTCTTCCATGGGTTTCTAGTGCATTGTATCATTCCTAGTTTCTATTTCTAATCTTTAGTAACAGGCTGTATCTTGCTAAGGCAAAACATCTACATATGTAACAAACATAGCTATAGAAAATTAGTCTGCAGATTTCACTCTCACAATCCAGGTTTTTAGTGAAGAAAGCAGAATGTATAAGAAAATAGCGTGTTTCTGTGTATAGTTACATAGCTAATATCAAGTGAATCATTTGGCATACAAATGATTTTTAAACATGGAAAGGTTTTACCTACAGTCTTCTCTTCACCTCACTTTAAAGTATATTTAGAATTCATATCAGGAAAGATGTATGATATGTACTTTTTTAGGATGCTCATTTAGCATAAGTACAAGACTATTTCAAGTGACTACATATGTCCATTTTTATTTAGCAAAGTATTTTTGCATATTGCTACTGGTATGCTGCTCCTGAAGAGTAGAGTAGAGAGATTTTTAAGTTCATTAGCATGACACTGGGAGCTGTCTAGGCATGGTAGCAGGGAGCACCACAGAAGCTAAATTACCCTTCCTCTCAGGCATTTTTTCAGTAGATATGCTTCACTTCAACTGAATTCTTGTGCTGTTGCAGCCACTCTGCTCCTGAAAGTCTAAGTCTGTGAAAATCTAGTTCAGATTGCTGTAGTTTGCAATGTAGGGATGCTGAGAATGCCACTGAATAGCTCTTGATCACTGATAGGACAAGTTATTTGTAGTCCCATGCAAGATTTAACCTGAAAATATGGATAAAGAAATGAACAGAAGCAAATAACACCACTAAGTGTTAAACGTCTTATAATTTGCATCTGCCCTTATGAAACCTCTAATGCTGATTAACTTCAAACTGCTGTGGACCAGATGATACCTAGTAATTTGAAACAGCTTCTGTAGAACAGATTCTACAAGTAAATGAGAAGTTAAGAATTGCTTCTGTGCATGTACATTCCCTTTACATGTAAAGCTCCCACAAGACAGCATCCTGCTCTGATTTTCTTTTTCTGCATGATCTTCACCCAAACCATGCCACAGATGTGAAGGGGGAAGGAGTGTGGGAAAGCACGCATAAGCCAATGAATTTGTGCGGTTCTGTGATTCTTATACTGCTAACAGTAGAATCTACCTCCCTGGTTACTTGACTACTACTGATGTAGTAATACAAGTAATGTTATCTCAATTAGCTAATTTACATCAACACCAGAACGAGATTTAGTGCAACAGGGATCAGCACCTTTTTCTTCCTAACAGCTCTTCCCAAGTCCTTTCTTGAAGAATGTATGGAAGCCAGTGAAAACTGAGCCTGATGTGCTAGTAATAAGAATGATTTGATGCGAATCAGCAAGGAGTACCTCCTCTTTCTAGCCATACTGAATACTTAGATTTTCATATGAAATGAGATTACATAATGAAAGTTACTGTATATGTTCTGCTACAGAACATTTGGCTAGAGCTAAAGCATGTGAAGATTCCTAGAGTATTGCTGCTCTTCTGTAAGCAACGATGTTGGCCATGTTCCAGCATTTAATGTTTTCTCTTGGGCTTAATAAACTCATAAAAATATCCACTAAATTACTCTATTTGTTTTCTAACACTTTTTAGTTAACTTGGACTTGAATGTATGCACTCTGATCTTAGCATGTTAGCATTGTGCACATTTCAAAACTGTTAATAATTATTAACTCTGTTATCAAGCTACTTTCTAATTTCTTTTCTTTTGTCCCAGTAAATCTAATTTCTGATGTAGGGAAATGTCCATTGATTTCATTTGTACAGGCTGTTCTTAAGTAATTGTTTAACATCCTTCCTATTTTCTTATCCTGTGTTTCTCTAATTCTGTGTTAATCACTCTTCTGAAGGTGACTTTTTCTCCTTTACCAATTCACAAAAGTGGACAGGGTACTTGTGGTCCTTTATATGAGGAAGTCTTCACAGAACCATCCTTTGTTATACCTCCTTTTATGGAAGATCTCTTTATTTTTTATCTGTAAATTTCTGTTCCCATGCAATTACCTGAAATTGCCCCACTGAAAAATTCAGATATAAATATTAATCAAGGCAAAGGAAACTTTAGCTCAAATCATGCTTTGAAATGTTTCAGTAACTATCCTGGGAATAAAGTATGAAGAAAGTCTTGTCGTTTCCTACATGATTCCTGGATTATGTATTAAGCTTTGCCAGCATACTTAACATTTGTTGATAACTTCTTTTAACTTCAGGTTGGACAGCTCTGCAGAATTCTATATGTAAATGTATATGCCATGCTGCATTTGTTTTATAGCAATCAATTAACTTGTCTCTGTGACTACATTTTCAGTTTTCCACATTTCAGAGATTTTTGTACCAGAGCTACATAATCATTTCCTAGAACTGCAACGGCCAGAGCTCCAGGTTCCAATAGACATCTCCTATTGTGGAACAGAAACTGGAGTATTTGACAAGAACAAAGAGAAGTGGCAGAGAATATATATTTATGAAATAACAACATTACCAGTGCGATTAGTGTGAAGCAGTTAAGAACGGAACAATTAACACCTCCAGGTTTCAGTGTTAACTCCTTCCTGAAGTGAATGGAACATTTCATATTGCTCAACCTTATTTTGGTATAGGTAAATTTTTACAGTTTATTCTTGTTTGAAAAGATACCTTTCCAGTTATAAAGGACTGAAATAATTTTAAACAGAAATAAAAGCAAAGAAAATGCCCCAAACTACTTTGGTTTATTATATCATAATCCTGTATTAGCTTTATTATTAACAAGCAAATACAGAAGATGAAAAGTCAGTATTTCCTTTACCTTTTACTTTTACTTTTTACTATTCAACTAAAAGAAGTGATTTTATATTTTCCGTTATAAATAGTTTTGACCTGTTTTATTGGTGGATGTTTGCATTTATCACAGAAATTGCTACTGTAATGAATTCTAATGCATCTTTGTTACATTCTCACTAGAAAGTCTAATGAAATACTGAGGATTTTCATAAACAAGTCTTTGTGAAAGGAGATAAAACAGCGGGGAACAGACTTTCTTGTTGTCCTTTTCCAGGCCTTTGTGTTTTAAATCTCAGTAAATTCAGTATCCAGAAAACCAAGTTCAGAAATATAAGGTTTTCTTTCTGCTAATTACATACATCTGCCTGGTACATTTACTTACATGTGCTGCTTCTAAAGTATCCTCGTGATGTGTCTGCTCTTTAGTAGGTGACAAGACTTCATATTGCAATATACAAGAAGAAATAAAATCACAGGCTGAGACTGGTGGGTGGTGGAGCAAAAGCATAACACTGGAAAATAGTCAGCTAAAATATAAATTCTTAAGTAAAAAAAAAAAGAAAAACATAGATGTTCAGAAAGTTAGTACAGAAATCCTATCTTAAGAGCTCCTATCTGAAGAGTTTCTTAGATGAGAAGACTGCCTGCAGAAGATACTGGGACCTAAGGATTCATTACCATAAGAGTAATGACCACTACTAGACTTGAACTTTGAAAAAAAAGGTCCTATTTTGCATTTCTTGTAAACAAATTGGATCAAGATAGATTTCTGGTGAATGGATACCTTTGCCTTTAGTGATATGTCATGCTTACTGGATTTTTTTTTTTTTTTCTAATGAAACATTAAAAAAGGTCTATTATGGAGTAAGAAGCTATATATTTGATGAAGTCAATGTACCTTATGGAAACGTTTCAGTGAACTCTAATTAAATCATAGGCCAGTTTTTGCAATAGACTACATGGTTTTTTTTCTATTATTCTCTTGGACCCTACGGTATCCAGCCTGCAGGGTTGGAGTGGCCTTACTCTGTGGACTGAGTGCCTGCAGAACAAGAACCTGACACATGTTGAAGGAAGGACTGGGAAATTTGAGGCAGGAATGAGTGGGGCTTCTAGGATCCCTGCCTTCTTCTTTGTAGCCACTGAGTCCCAGTGAGATATGGTTTGAGTTGCTAAACAACACCTTGCCCTAATATTGAGGGCCTGGTAGGACTTTAAAAGTGAGAGTACTGTAAGCTGCTGCTAAGTCCCATGACTCCTGGTTTGAGGACTCCCACAACTCTGGGACACTTTTAATAACTCCTAGAAAACCAGTCACTATGGCCCATTCAGTGTCCCAAGCTTTTTGTTTCGGGGAAAAAATAAAGCAAAATTGGTTCTCTGAATTTAAAAAAATAAATAAAAAATCTGTTCACTTTGAACAGAACACTATCAAAATAAGTTTTCATTCCCCTTTGAAGTGAAAATTTTTTTAAAAGTTGGAACATTTTCTAAAATGAATATACAATATTCTGATCAACTCTGTCCATTACTGTAGCTGGTTTGTTTTTAATTTGGCACTGCCCCAAGTCATACACTATCACTGAAGCAATTATCTGCCTGGCAAAAACAACTCAGCTTGGGTATAGCCCCGTAAAGCACTATAGTATACTTATAGTGAACTACATTTTTTTTTTTTCCTATGCCCTCATGTAGGTCCCTTTTGAGGTTTTTTTGGGTCAATGTAGGGGAAGAATGGGTGAGTAGTTACCACAGGTGCACTATTAAAAGCACTTTAGTTTTGATTTGAACCACACGAGCTAAGCATGGTATGTCTTCTTGATATTTTTGTGAATTAATGTAGCTTTTCACCTCTCTCCTACCATGAAGATCATTGATAAAAGCCAAATAAGAGTTCTCTGTCATGTAAGAACCACCTACTGATGACAACAACAATTCTGAAGGGACTGATATTGCTCCCTTTCCTGAGGACTTCCCAACCTCATACAAGGATTTGTTCCTGCTCTTTATGTAAGTGAAACATAAGATGTGGTGCTTGGGGATACAGCTTAGTGGTGGACTTGGTAGAGTAGGGTTAATGGTTGGATTTGATCTTAAAGATATTTTCCAACCTAAATGATCCTATGGTTCTATGAAACATAACCATATAAAAACTTATAGAAGCTCTGTGAGATTAGAACTGGGAGCAACAAGAAGTATGCAACTAAAAGCGCAAGGAAAAAAGACAGGCTGTAGCAATTAAAAGGAGGATTTTTCCATTAATTTAGGGGTAATGATTTTTCTATTTTAAGGAAAAAAAAAGTACTTTAAAGACTTTGTTGTTGGGGTTTTTTTGGTGGTTGGTTTGTTATGGTTGTGTTGTTTGGATTTGGTTTTGCATGGGTTGGTTTTGTTTTGTTTTGTTTTTTAATTGGCTGAGGATTTTTTTTTTCCTTTTTTTTTTTTTCCTAGGCATTTATTAGACCTTGATTCTCATGACTCAAAATTGAAAAGGAGACCTGAAACTGATTGTAAACTGAGTCTGGATGTCTCAGACCTAGTACAGAGTAAACTGAATGTATTTGTCAGTTCCGACATAGAAAATTAACAGAACCTTTGCAGTCCAGACTCACTGCACATGCAATGCAAACTCTTCTGACTGTGCAGGGTGATGGACCGTGCACATAAGTTTAATCCTCTGTTATATAAAGTAGTCTTCTATGTTGTTTACTTCCTAGAGCTATCTGGGAAGCCCAAATTATCCCAAGCCTGTTAAAATGATCCTAATACTACTCACATATCCTTTTATAAATGGTATTAGTAATACCAGAACACATTCATTAAATGGCATAAAAGCTGTCCATGGAAGAGCTAAAACCAGGCAGCTTTCAAAAGCTGTTAGGTACTTCATGATATTCATAAAAATGAGAAACCTTCTGTTTTGCTTTGTTTTCTTGTAGTGAAATGTTTGATTTGTATTCTTGTGTTTTGAGTGGGTAGTGAAGCCATTTCCCAGACAGGAATTACTTCCAGTTTATTGTTGCAATTTTAATTAAACCTAAGTTGAATTGAGCTGTCAGTAAAATCAGGTGGGGTTTTTTTGTTTGTTTGTTTTTTGTTGTTTGTTTGTTTTTTGTTTTGTTTTTGTTTTGGTTTTTTTGTTTTTTGTTTGTTTGTTTGTTTGTTTTGGTTTTTTTTTGTTTGTTTGTTTGGTTGGTTGGTTGGTTTTTTTTATTCACCTCTGGACTGTTAAATGTTATTGTTTCATACACAGTCAGGTCTGGAAACTGTTGGGTGCTTATAGCTAAGATACATAAACAGAATGCTCCAAGGTTGTCCCTGGCATAATTTACTGGAATTCAGCACTGTCACACCAGGAGTGAATTTGGCTCAATGTTTTGGCATTAGCAGTAAAGGTCATTTCTGCAGTTTGCCCTCACTATAGAAAGTGTGATCAGAAAGTTTTCTACTTTATTTCTCTTTTGATGGTCACATTAAATCTTATTACACTGAGGTACTTAGCTCACTGGAGTGTCTGTGGGTTTTCTTTATAGGCACTGCTTTAATCCTGGACAGCCATAAATGAAACTGTTCACCACACTTTCTCCCACAGCATTTGAGTTGTGTTTCAGAGCTGAGACAACCGTTAGTCTGGATGTTCTGCAGATGGATTTCTATTTCATTTTTGTTCACTTCAGAGATGTTGCCCATTAAGAAGGTCTTTCTACCCCTGGACTCTCTATTCCAATCAGCTCCATCTCGCACTTTGCCCCCTGTACTATGCCTTTGATAGGGTAGTTATCCAACTTTTCAGATTAAAGTATCTACATTTCACCAATGTAGATACAGAACTCTTGAAAGCAGAGACTGCTGCTGCAAATTCTCTTTAAAAACTAGTTTCTGGAACAGATGACACAATAAAAAAAAATTAAAAGTGCTAACTGCATTTTTTTTTCAATAAAAGGGTTAGTATTTATGCACTTGAGTATGTTATGACTCAGTTGTATATTATTCAGGACTTCATTTGCGTAAGTTAGTCTCTGATTAGTTATTGATTATAATCAAAACCCTTGGAGCTAAATGTGCAATATAGCTAATAAGCAGGTCTTCTGCAGAAGAAGAGGATCCTTAAATATAATTTTTACACACTTAACACTTTTACTTATTGAACTTTGTCACAAATGGCAAATTGCAGCAGGTGACTGAAACTATAGCCATAGTAAAGATTTGCAGTGTTTCTATGAGCAGCGAAACAACAGAATCTTAAAAAAGGACTTGTTTTTCAGTCTCCAAACTCAAAGCAATAATAAGAATTTCAAAACATCCCTTAGTATCTAAGTCAGTCCAATGCATGCTGGTTAAATATTATGCACTGACTGCAAGACTCTTATAATGGGTGACTGCCTCATCAGCTCCCACTGGCTGGTGTGGGTTGTAGGGTCAGGCAGGGAAAGAAAGATCATGAGGGTGCACCAACAGCTGTGTCCCCTAGGAGGGTCCCTGGTCAAAGCATATTTCCCAGCTTCATGCTGCAGTTTTTATTCCTTACACATTACCTGGGCTCCAGATAAGAGCCTACCTGAAAACTAGAAGCACTAGGTATTTGTCCAGTGTACATGCCACCTTCAGTTCTGGAAGATAAGTAACTTGAGAGCTCTGCTCTGGACACACTAAAAGGTGTCTACTTAATGGGCAAAGGCAAAAGAATGGAAGAGGAGTAGGACAAGGCACAAAGGATTGTGTTGCCTAGCCCCAACAGCCTGTGGGAAAGAAGAAGGATGCTGTGGAACTGGTTGCAGACTGAAACATATTCCTTTAACCCAGACAGTATATCTGTCTGCTTTTTACATGTCATTTCATGATTAGTACATATTTACTGTCAGCAGACACAGAGGTCAAAAATATGTACTGAATTTGTTAAAGGGCTTTCCAGAAGTTAATGGGAATCTTTCAGTGGGTTTGGGCTTAAGACATTCTGTATCAGTGAGTTAGAAATCTGTTTTCTACCATGAGTTTTGGTCAGTAAATTATGTTATGCTATAAGAAGTATATAAATATTTATAATGTAATGTTTCTTGTGAGATAACATTGCATTATTAGTCTCTATAAATAGAAAACCTACTGAAAACATTAGATAAAAGTTTGTCAAAAGCAAATTGTTTGTCTAAAGCAGCCAATGGAAATCAAATCCAAGGCAAAGTTTTTTTCTATTAATAGGAGCTCCAGAATGTTTCAGTTCAATCAGAATCTATCAAAATCTTGGTTTTGGAAGTATATAATCTTGTTGCTGCTTTTAATTTTTATTTTGAATGAATTGAAGCATGGAAAGTGAAACAGTCAAAATTTCAGCATAGTATATCACACACATAGTGAATTCACAAAGGAACATGAATTTATTTCAGAGAGAAACCAAGTCTTCTTGAAAATTATATAGTCTTTGATGAACTTGGTCCAAACATTTTATCTTGTCATGAAAATACCCCAACAAATCAGTAGTTAAATATAGCTTAGATTTTGAAATAAAACGTGTGCATGTGCCTTGTTTAAAAAAAAAAAAATGCCCTAGTACCGTGCCAAAAACATATACAGCTCTAATACAAACTCCACCAAGACTGCTATGATGAAAGATTTTCAGCTGACATTTTTTAATATTTGATTCATCTCTGTTATTTGATTAAAAATTCATGGCATGTCTTCCCTGTATCTTAGTTATGAAATTGTTTGATGACAATCATAAACTCCTGGCTACTAGATATAGTACCTGCAAAAGCTTTTGAAATTAACTTTTGAACAAAGAAGAAGAGAAGAA
>JANIJG010002594.1:0-55013 GCA_024611175.1 Megaceryle torquata
GTAGAGAGAGAGAGAAGAGGAGAAGAGGGGGTTGAGGGGGAGGGAGGGAGAGGAGAGGAGAGGAGAGGAGAGGAGAGGAGAGGAGAGACTATCTTCCTTTACATATCCTCCCCCGCTTTACATTATTTATGCTGTCTTGCAGTTTCATTGGTATGCTAAAGATTGTCTACATATTTATATTCTGTTTTAAATGGGCCATAATTATCTGGTCAGGACATTGATAAAGTTGTTTCAAAAGCAAGGGTAAATGTCATAGATGCTGAGCAAAGGGAATAGCAAATTCAACCACCAGACCACTGGGTTTTTCCTTACTAAGCATGTTGTGGCATATGCAACCATACAGTAAAAGCAGGGACTGCAATGCATCCTTCCTTGGCCTGTCAGCTTTTCTTGAATAAAATACATCACATGGATACATCAAATTAAAGAATTAAAAAATAAACATAAGATGTAAAAAATAACATTCTTCTGATCAACCCATAAAGCCTGAAGACCATGTACACTGTAGCCTCTTCCCATTGTGTTTGCAGTTCCATTTTCACTCCAATATATTAATTATTCTTCCTCTCTCATATGCTAGCACATGAGAAATGTAGCTCAAAGCTCTTTCAAGAGTAGCACTATGAAGAAACCAGACAAGTCTTAATTGCGCAAAGTCGGTCCTGAGTAGGTCCACAGACAGACCAGGCCTGTATGTGCAACCTTCTTCAGACAGAAACTGTGAGCCCGAGTCCTTGAAAAACAGACTGTACTTACAATGCAGTGACTTATGCTTGTGACAGTTGAGTTCCATGGCTACCTGAGGATTTTGAAGTGGCTGATTTGAAGCTCCCTGATGTACTTGCAGGGATCTCACCAAGTGATATCTAAGACAACTGAGCCCGTTGTTCAGTGTGTCATTCTGGATACTGGGCCAAACAAGGGAATCATGATCATAGCCTTGATTTCTCCCCATGCTTTTTGCAGCACACAAACTGTAATAAAAACATTCAATCTCTGTGTGTCCCTTGTTCCATGCTATGCAGTAACATGCAAAGCCTGGACTGACTTAACATTCTTTGATGAAACCTAGCTACTAATTTTTCATCTCTCCTGCGGTGCAAACACCAAACTCACATTCCTTCCCTTCCTTGCTACTGAGATCACCCTTGAACACCAACCTGGACACTGAAAGTCATGTATAAAATGCTGGTATCTCACATGTACTGTGGGCTAAGTGCCAATCTCCTGTTCCCATTTCAGTAGGATACGCGAAGGAAAGCCGGACACACACTGATACAAAACTAGGAGTTACTGTATGACAATTTTTTATTTATCAGTATCAAATTACATAGCAAAGTAACGAATGCAGTGTCAGATTGCCTCTTTGAATACTGTAAATACAAACAAAATCCACCATATTGCTTAATTATCCAAAGTAAATTAGAAGTTTAAAAATGTGCGTTTCAGAGATTCCGTTTGGCATATCCTGTCAATATATCCTGCATAAATATTTCTGTACCTCATTTTCACTATGTGTACCTTAATTAAATACAGCCTCTAGACAGCTCACATGGAAGAGATAGGATCTATCTGTATGTTTATGTTCATCATCAATTCATGCATTTGCCCTGAAATCACTGAAAGTACCTACCCGCTAACTCCCCTGTCAGATGAATGTGACTGTACATAATGTGGCCAGACCCTGCTCTTAGATAATGCCAGACCCCAAGCTACTGGCTTCAGTGCAAGAAGACAATGCACGATATCAGCTAATGCAAGATAATGCAAGATATCATCAGGTCCTTAAATTACTGACAAAATAGCTATTCCTTTTCGTGGAAGCTGGGCTGGATCTGATGGCCAGATCTTGTATACTCGAATACATACGGGAATTCTTGGGACATTTACACTGCTCTTTACACTAGTGTGACTCCACTATATAGAAAGAACAATTCCTAGTTTATAACGCTAAGTGATGAAGTCAGGTCTGTTGATTTCATGTAAGCTGAGTAGGATTTGGCCACAGCTGGATATAAACTAGATAATTCAACAGAAGTATTTTAACGGTGTTAATCAGCAGTGTCATTTACACGGGACTTCCTTACAAATTGTGTAAATATTTTTTCCTGATGGATAAAAGAATAAGCTTCACTTAGCACTGTTTCGAAAAGTTAAGACTACTGAGACACTTGTAGTGGTAAGAAAAGGAAAACACCATAGAAATATATATTTTGTTTAGAATACAATGAACAGAAGTACAGAAGCGTTGATGCAGGTAATTGGAAAGGTGAAGAAAGGGAAGAAGGAAAAATATAGGCAGCCATCCCATGGCAACATGGGAGTTACTCTTGATCCCTCCAATTCACCAGTATCAGTGGAAATCAGGCTTCTCTGGGAAGGTGCAACCTGAACGCTTGATAATTACGCTGGCTGCGTAATGTCCAGCCCGGATGCACTCGGTCACTGGCCGGTCATAGACGAGCTGTGAGAGGAAGCCTAGGGAACAAAGCAGAAGAGAAAGAGAAGGAAGAAAATAGTGATTAGGTTTTTTGAGTGTATCACTTTGTCACAGGGTGAACTGCTGAAATACTGGCCTAACTGTATGGACACAGGTAGGCTGGCTAGTTTAAATTTAGTATTGTGCTTGAGTATTGCTGAGTTGGAGTGCTGCTGCTGTTTTTTCTATCTGAAGTCTCCACTTGGTAGCTTCAAGTAAATTAAAGGTTATCAAGACTAATCTTTATTAGTGCCTTCAAAATTATTTTACCAGAGTTCTTGCTCTCTTCTTTTCCAGAGAGAATCCTGATTCCTTAAATACCATGTTATAAATAAAGAAGCAGTTACCCCTGCTGAAGAGCGCTCCTTCTGTTTATACTGGTTATAGTTACAGCCCCACACCATTGTCACTCTGCAAACTCTTCTCAGAATAAAAGAGAAAGGCACCTAACAAATAAATGCTATCTGCATTCACAGTTACATGTGTTGACAATGAAAAGAAGGTGAGAAATTTTTACCTGATGAGGAAAGTTAGATGACATCTGTTGCCCTTGATTATGGGAAATTTAACCTAAGACTAAGAAACAGTGGGTACCTCTTGGCATGTTCAGGCACCTACATAAAGAGCAAACCGTATGCAGAACCAAGCATCACTCAGAACTGGGGTACTTGGTTAACTGCTGTAGCTCACGAAGCCCTAGCAAGCATGGCTTAGAAAAACAGAAATCACTGGGATCTGAGTGTTTGGAAAACTAGAGCACCTCTTTAAATGAACATAAGCAGAGAGCCCTAAAAAGGAGATTATTCATAGGTACTTGGAAAAGTTAAGTATAAATGGCACCAGATATTTTACAGATTGAATCCCTCATTTGTGAAACATTTTGTCTTGGCTGAAGCTATTGTGATTGAAAGCATGACAGAGCTTATGGCAGCAGTGAAATATGAGTTCTTTCTTTTCTTTTTTTTTCTTTTTTTTTTTTTTTCTAAAATTTAGAAGAGGATTTCAAGATGTGAAAAGTAAACTTAGTATCTTATAATTGAAAACTGAACTCTGACATATATTTCTGAAATACTAAGCATTTTTATTCACAGATTATGCTTTGTGAGCTTGCTTTCACGTAAAACATGAAAAATAAGGTTAGATTAATGAAGGGTAATACTGATGAGAAAAAGACCCTGTTTTCATGAATTACCAAGGTCTATCTTGGCTTCTCAGCCATGACTGATAGTGAGAAGAGGCCTAGTTGATGTATGGTTTTCTCTAAACTGCACCAAATGTGAGAAGAGTTTGAAACTACTATAAAACAAATACTTTCCATTGGAAGAGGGAGGCCAAAGAAAGTAGGCATTGTACCTGGCAACTATGAGAAAACTTGTACTTTTGTGACATCAATCCTCTTCTAGAGAACTACATATTCACTGGAATTCTACAGCTATTGACTGACACTAGCTGGGGAAAAATGGTTAACCAACAAAAGTTAACTCCCTAAGCACAGTTGGAGAGGACTTTTCAGTACACAAAGATGAGAACCTGAAACAGGAAGAAACTGTGCTGTGAGTGCTGTCACTGATGGCAGTCAGGGGATGACAGACAACACAACTGTGTCAGAATGGTCCAGCTGTAATAGCTGGGTAACAGTTGAGAAATTCAAACAGCAAGCCTGGCAGAAATCAGACCATTTCTGAATAACGAGATGAAAATGGTCTGCTCTCCATTAAATTAACATGCATTCTTAGGAGATGCTTTCTTGGATATGTGGAGAATGTCAATCATTAAATGTAAACTGCCTGGGAGGCAGGAGCTTGCCAGTGTGCTTCTGGGTGGTTACAACTTGAGAGGAAGTTGTAACCGTATGTAAAAGAAGGCTAAGACAGCCCATTTCTGACTCAGTAAGTATTGAAGATGGACTGGGCAGGCCTTCAAAGGCAAATATGAGGGCAGGTTTTGTGCAGAGCATGAATTCAGAGAGGGATTTATATAAGAAGGAACAACTGTACTCTATGTTTATGATCAAAGCATCAAATATATATGAAGATGAGAAAATGTAAGGAACAAAGAACCATAAAACACAGATTTTTTTTTTTTTTTTTTTAAATACCAACTAGACTGAGACTGTCATCACCTCCCAGGCTCACTGCAGTTTCAGGCTAGTATGTATCTTTTGTCTACAGTGAAGTTACTTATTTATTCTGATCTAAGTGAAAGCAGAACTGGATGAAAAAACATCCTGTTCTAATTGGAGATGGAAATGAGAGATCTCTGTGATTTCAGAGTGGTGGAGAAATGACATTAAGTAAGCTGTCATATATGACATATGTAGAAACTGCAGTGGGGAGTTTGCCCTCAAACCATTCTTTTGTATGTGGAGTTTCTCTTAAAAGGTGTGGGTTTCATAGATGAAATAGAAATAGCAGTATCCGACACAATACTGCATCGAATGACAATACAAATACACCTATCACAAACAGAACTGTATCACATACTAAGACTAGGCAGTTGGCAAAGCAAACCCCAAGGGGACACCAGAAAGCACTGCTGTTTGAGCAAAGAAACACAGAGCCCTATCAGGTTGGCTGTCTTAGCTGCAGAATGTTCTTTTTAGTTAATGCAGTGGAAAGCAACATGGTCAGAATATAATCTGTAGTTTGCCTCCTCGAGCATCTAAGGTACTGTGATACAAACCCCATGAGTCATACTCTCAGGGCATGGGTTCAGATCTTCAAGTTCCAGCTGAAGAAATTACTGCCCCATCTGTTTTTCACCATCCTTTTTCACTGCTTGTATAACTCTGTGAAAAAGGAGCCAGATTAGTTTAAACAGTAAGCTGTTGAACAGTAGATCTTTGCTAACCCAGCTCATTTAAACTGAAGCGGGTTAGTGAGTACTCAAACAGCTCTACCAGCAAGCAGGACAGTGGAGGGAAGATGATAAGCAGTAATCTCTTTAAGGTGTCTTGACTGGAAATGCAAGAAGATAAGTGAACAGGGCTTCAGATTTAATGTCACACTCCTACAATTTCACAGACAGAAAGGGCAGGACTGAATTCTGATCCTGTATCATGGGCCTGGGATCACAGAACTAGATCATCCCAGCATAGACTAATGTAGCTCAGCAACTATTTTAACTTCTGCCATGGCCTTGACTAGTTCCTGGCTATCACTGGAATGGAGTGCAGAAAGCAGTAGTATTTTTTGGCTACAGCAGACAACCTCACTTCACGTATTTTTCCTAAACAACTTCAGGTAGCATTGTCTACCATCTTCTAAATGCAGCTATTCTGCACTAGCATTTCTACACTGATGAAGCTGTGGATGGTGTTACATGCATTGTGTACCACTCTCTTCACACTAGATCACAAAGGCAAGAATCAAACTCAAGGCTTTTCCACCTGTCTGCTTCCCACCATTTCCACGGTGTTTAGGGTTTATAGAGCAAGAGAAATGGCAGTTGCAGAATGTCTAGTAGGCCACCTTGCTCTAATTAGCCATCTTGACAAACTTTCACAGCAGAGTGGGATGCCTTTGTCCCTTGCAGGCATGGACAGCCGAGTAACCTTGTACCTAGTCATAGTAAGAACTTAACTGGGAGTGGTGTCCAATTCATCCCACTTACTCAATATCTTCCTAGAAAGCAAAGACAACTTTGCTTCAAAAGCTGCTTTTGAAAACCTTAGAGTGGTACAAAATGTATTTGCATTCCTAGATGATAGACTGATTATAACACACCAATAGCTATTTTTGGCCCATAATTATTTCTTTTCTGCTCAGTAGAGAAAATAATCTCTGAAATAATTTTGCTCTGAAAAGTGCGCCTGAAATAATTGAGAGTTAATCTTTATTATCTCCAGCTTCCTTACTATATATATATATAATTGATAGGTCTGCAAGCAGAACAAGAGACAGAAAAGTCAAGTTGCTTTCTTCCTTTATGTGCTCACCACCAAGTGGAAAGTTCTGTAAGGCAAATGTCAGAAGTGGTGCTTGAACCTCAAAATCCAGACTCAAACCAAGGCCCACACTGAAACCAGCTCAAGGCTCTTCATGGATGTCAGTATCAGTCTGAAAAGACACGGCAAGACAGCCCACTGACTGAGACAAAGGGTGCTGTCTTTACTTCTAAGAGCTGAGTGGCACTTAAAAATCCTTAAAGAAGAAGCAAGTTCATTTTCTTATGGCCAGCAAAATGGACATTCCAGAGGCAATTTCACTGAAATCCGTGATTTCTTTAAAGTTTTGTTTCCAGATTATCAGTGGCAATTCTAAATGAATGCCTAGCACTAGGGCAGTTGGATAGGAACATGGAAGTCCAACAGCAGAGATTTTAAAACAGTTCTGGTCTGCTTCAGTAATGCATTAACAACACTTAAAACCAGTTAATATTGAAGCCAAA
This sequence comes from Megaceryle torquata, assembly GCA_024611175.1. Lineage (NCBI taxonomy): Eukaryota > Metazoa > Chordata > Aves > Coraciiformes > Cerylidae > Megaceryle > Megaceryle torquata. The sequence goes on from JANIJG010002594.1 coordinate 6,869, forward strand.
TGTTTCATTTAAAATTGTACACTTGACAATTAATTTTAATGACTGTTAATTACCAATGCTGGCTGGAAATCTGTTTATAGCCTCCGACACCCAGCTCCCCCACTACTTGCCTTTCTGCACTTTCTCTCACACTTCCAACCTCTATAAAATGCTCAAGGCAAAATTAATGTATTTGTTTTAAATGCAAGAGAGAAAAGAAAAAAAAAAGCAATTATCAGATGCATTAATTATAAACAGTTACAAGCTGACCCTCAGTCAGAGCCCCTCAAAACTTTTTTGCTATGTGATCTTTCCAGATGACCCTCCTCTTCCAGCTGAACCCTGAAGCACCTAACAGAATCCAGGCCAGCCAGGCCATTCACCAGCAAAATCGTCCCAGCCATAGAAAGGATCATGAACTGCTGAGCTGTCTCCTCTATTTGTAGAATTTAAAGTTTCTACAGCTTAATTTGTTAACTGCCTTTTCTAGAATGGTGTTATTCCACCCTGGGAGACAGTTGCAAGCACCTTTTCACACTCTCATTCGTATACAGCATTTATCACAGTTGCTTGAACGCTCATCTATTTTCATGTGATCCCACTAGCTTTCCAGGCCAGCAGTGTGGGAAGATGCAGTTTTCAAGAAGCATTACCCTAGCAATTTAAAGCCTTGTAGCTGACATGACTGAGGTTTTTTGGATGTCTTTTTAGCGCTGTTGGAGTGGGTTAATGTTGTGGTAGCATGGGTCTGGTCAGTTGTAATCAGGTGGTTAGCAACAGTGGTGCCAAGAGCCAACCAGCCAACCTAGAATCTGTGAAAGATGTTGGCATCGGATGATTCTGCAATATAGTCATTGAACGACTGTACGTCAACATGCTGAGGTTTCTCCTTTTTTAATTTTGTGGCAGATGGTGGATATAACAGCCAAGAACTGTGGTAAGCCAGAGGCCCTGCCCATTGCTATCAAACTGAATGTTGGCTATTCTAAATGGAAGCGTTTATGAGTAAGGGTGGGATTTGGCTTCTGTTTTCATGTATTTTGGCACTGTGGTCTGACACATTAGATTTAGAATATATAAGACAAATTAAATGTAAGCATCTTCAAATACACTATATTTCTTTCAACCTTCACACACCTTAGCACTTTCAAAATGCAACATAAGAATTATTCCACACATACACATATATATGTTATTAACCACAAATGTGTGTGTGTACAAACAAGTGTCTTTCCCTCTCTTTTAAAATGAAATGGTTCTGTGCTTGTATGGAGCTGTAGCGCCAGGCTAATTACAAGTGAGAGAAAAAAGGTTACCAACCCTTTCAGAAAACCAGTCATTTAAGATGTATATCTAACAAGTGGCAACCTTCAAATCTCACTCTTACTGAAAAGAACATTAGAAAACCCTTACTGACTGTACCACTGGAGGAAAGTTTTAATAAAAACTAATTAAACTACAAAAATCTCAAGTGGTTAACTGATTTTAGGGGCTAAATTACTGGCAGTTCTAATTATCCTCTTGTGGCTTCACTTAGTGTTTCACAACCATGACAGATGACAATGAAAAACTGCAGTTAAATTCATCCTCCCTGACACCATGCTAAGCACTAGCTTCTCCCTCTCCAAGTAAAATCAATACCATGTTTGAGTAAACACGTTTACAGCTTTATTAGGATGTCTCGCTTGTTCTGTAACAGCTACTTGAAGCTGTGGTAACAAATCGACTCAACTCAGTTAAACCTAGAGAGCTGAGTAAGAGGCTCATCGATAAGGTTGTTATAAAAATAAACTGCAGGAGATCAGAAAGCTGGAACAAACAGCCTGGTAAATGTCAATATTTTTACTTCCAGAGAATGACAAAACCATGAGATCATGAAAAAAATGTTTTGGAAGTCTATATTCACTTTATTTATAAAACAGCCACGTGCTAAATACATTTCACTATGTACAACCCTCTTATACAAACGTCTTATTTTTTAAGCACCAGCATGAATACTAAACGAAGCATGTTTTCAAGAAAAGCAGTTACTATTGGTATTGCTGTCCCTATCCCCTCTTATTTTCTTTATATTTATGGATACATGATTGCATTGAATTCCTATAAGGATCACTTAGACGAGTGCATGTCTTCCTCAGCCTGAGGTTACACAGTCATTTATGGACACATGAAAATAATACAGCTTTTCATTTACTAGACAACTATGAAAAAGTGAAAGGAGTGTTTTCAGTTTAGCAGCCTTTTCCTGGAATGGAGTTGTTGAATGCACAAAGCAAAAAAGAGTTAAGACTCTAATGATTTAAACCATTACATGTGGAAAATGTTAAAGAAAGTTTCCTGCAAAAATGTGACAAAAAAATAAAAACTCAAACAAAATAAAATGCCACTACACTCCTGTTACTCCACTAGGAATCAGGCACTCAAGGCTCATTGCATTGCATATATGATTGCCACTGTTTGGACCTACTAAGCCAGCTCACTGCACCTCATCGAGTAAGGAAGGTGTCATCATACTTCCCAAGGCCTATATAGATGCTTAGGCCCATCAGAGACTCTAAGGAAAATTAGCAGTCTTGTTCCCTTGATGCCTTTGTGCAAGTAGGAACAGTGCTTGTAATACTACACTGGTTTGGCTCTGAAGGCTGTGCAATGATGGAGAAAACTCAGATCCCGATTTGAAGCCTGCTGAGACTGATGGGAGTTTACCTATCACTGGCCTATCCTGGCCTATGCCTTGACTGACTACTGTCCACCCTTTGAGGAGGAACAGCTCAAAGCTGGAGGAGAGGCTTAAGTGTTGTTTTTTTATGCTGTGACACTCCAAATTAATCATCCTCCATGGATTCTCTTTATAACCTGTTGCATATCATCTCTATTAAACTCCCAGTGCATTTTTTTGTCCAAAAAGCGATCATTTCAATCTACAATATACTCCAAGAAAAATGTGATGGAGGAAACTAATAACAAAGTTGTAAGTTCTGATGGCTTGGTCCTATTTTCCATTTTTAAGTTGACATGATGAGAAATTCCCTTTGGGATCAGAATCTGGTGGCTTTGGGCTTGTTTCCAACAGCCAGGATCAGGGGAAAACATTTGATGAAAAAAACCAAACCTTCAAGCTTACAAGGACTATTCAAGGCACTGTATATGCCAAACCAAATACAGGTATTTAATTGGAAGCATCTCCTCTAACTGTCTGAAAAAATCTACCTTCCAGGCTGATATTTCTCTTTGTTTTTCCTAAAAACATTTCCTAGAGTTTCCTAGAAGTGTTAGCTTCAAAAGCTAGAATTCTCTTTAGCCATTTTTAAGACAGCAGAATAAAATAAGCTTTCTTTTATTAGTACCCAAGGAAATTTTTTGAGCCTCAAAACAGATCAGTTGTACTGACATGAAATGGTGCACATTACTACACCTACTGCTTGGGATAAGAAGGGAATTTCACTAATTTAATGTAGAAATAATGAAGTTCTAATCATAACAAAATGGAATGCTATATACTATACTCTGTTCAGTTTTTAACATGTTATTCAAGAACAACAACAACAAAAAAGGCTATGTGAATAGAACTTCATAGTCAAGATTGACATACACAAAAACTAGGAGATTTGAAGCTGTTTTTGCAGAGCAACCATCTCTCAGTAAGGTTTTATTTCCAGGTATAGTTCCACAATCGAGCCAGCAGTATGCAGAGAGAATGAAAAACCCACACCCAATGCAGCAGGAATATGGCAGCTACACAGCCTATGAATTTACTGATTTTTTGGGGCTGAAATAGCCTACCCTAGCATTATATTAATAATGCTTCTATTTATTAGAGTAGCATTTAATATATTTAGCCTCTTTAAATACCTGCTATGGTCCTGGACTGATACTAAGCATTTAATGATCACCAATAACTCTGAGTAGAGTTGAAGATCAGTGTCAAACCAATCTGCAAGCACTGCAACTTACCAACGCTCTCAGTTGGGACCATGTTTTTTCTTTTGTTTCTTTTTTTTTTCTAATGCAACCTTGCCATCTTCCCACTTCAAGTATGAGCCCATTTCAGTGTGGGGGAAGTGAGCAAATTATGGGAGATGTTGCCAGCCTATTATATAATAGAGGCAGCTGCAAGTGAGTGAGGATCCTGCTAGCTAATGACAAAGCCTGAGAATGGTCATTGTGTCCATCTCCATGGCACTACACCAAGTCATATTAGATGTGAAATAGATAACATATTTCAGGGTATTTTTATATTTCATTGTGTGGTGTTGTATCTCCTGTGAATATACCATCAGCTTAATCTGACACATCATTTCTTAGGGGATATATCCTGCCCTGATTCCCAGGGGAATATCCTTGATGATCCAATCTGACTAGTGCCTCTGTCTCTACTCAGAATACATTAAAATAACACAAAATATTACCAACAGTCTGCGAGCAAGGTAATAATAACTCATTAAAGTAATTTCTAACCTTCCACACGAACATTTTCTTTATCATTACATGACTTTCTAACACATGACACATTAACATAAAATGAAATGTTATGAGGATAGGGATAGTAGGCATGACAAAGTATTTTAAATGGTGATGATTTGCTTTGAGGCGTTAAGTCAATTTGTAATTGTCCCATAGCTATTCCAGCAAAAATGGTAACTTTATAATTGGGTTTGAAAATCTATTTTTAACACAGTACGTTTGTTTTTTTAAATGTACGCAACTTATTCAACGTTCATTTCTCACAAAGCCTGTCCAGAATGTCACTGAATTTATGGTGAGATAAATGAGGCGTTTTAAAACCCAATTTTGCAAAATATTAATCCTCTTGCTGTGTACCGAGGTTCCCTGAACACTGACAGTGTCACTGACAGGAAAAGAGACACACAGCAGCTAGAAGGATCAGGTCCTGCTTCAGTCTAATTAGAAACTTCTGAGTGTTTTTAATTCCATACACTGATCCTTTTACATGGATCTCTCACTTCCACATTACTTAAAAAATGACTGCAAGTATGTTAATATTTTGCCTTATATTAATTCTACTCTGTATTTTTCTGGATTGCCTTTAAATTGCATAGGTGAAAATGTGAATTACCATACTTAAGTTACTATATTTTGGTTAAAAAAAAAGTCATTAAATTAAAATAAACAGTTAGAAAGCAAGGAAAAGGTAGCAATTAAACCAAAACAATTAAACCAATCGGATCACAATTAAATTATGCTTGGAGAACATTTGCTACCAGTTTTAAGTATAATGGCAGCACAGAAGAGTGTATTATTTCTAAAGACATCATTTTGAATGGAAATTGGTAATAAGTGAAGTAGGAAATTAAGAAGAGGTAATATTCCATGTGGGGTTTTTTTATTTTATTATTTTTATTTTTTATGTTTTTGTTTAAGCAGCTGCAATTCAAACTGTCGCAAATTTCTAAATTGTGCCAGTACTGATGTTGAAATTACTAGCAACTGACTACACTATTGATCAGCATAATGGTTTGCCTCTAGCTGAGACTGAGAAAAATCTGCTTTGGAGAAGGTCAGTTACAGAGATAAGGTGGCCTAGGTTTAGATGTGATGTTTATCTGAGGAAGTTACAAATGCCATCAGAACATGTGGAAAGTAAGTCATGAATATGTTGACAAGTTATCCTCTAGCAAGCAAAGATTGATGCCCTATCTGCAGCTCAGCTGTTATACTCATGTATGCTGTATATAAACCAGGAGTATTAAAGATGGGCAAAATGGGCTGTCAGTCAAAAGGCTGATGACATTAAGAAGGTATTTTTATTTCAAAGCTTCATATCACATCAGCCATGATCTCAGTAACAACAGGATTGCTCGGAGGCAATTAGCCACCCGTGCTGGATAAATGAAGATTAAGAGACAGTCAATTTCTGTTATATATCTTTACTTCTGAGGAAAGACAGAACAATTTGTAGCAAAAATCAGCCATAACAAGATACGTGCACATACTTATTTAATTGATATCACCAAAAAAAATTACCCCTTGCTCCCAGCTGGCAAATAAAATCTCATCTCAAAGTTCTGGTGTTATCAGAAGGCAGTATTTCATAGCAGTGATATTTTATCCATTGTATTTCTATCTATCAAATGTGATTAAAAAATGATGACAACTTCCCAAGGTATCTTAAACAAGTATAAAAAACAAATTAAAGACCACTGTAATTGGATTAAGTAGCTTCTGATATCATGCTCCTGCTGTTCAGTAAAGAATTGTTCCTAGTTCCTTGAACTCCTATTTCAACAAATCTAGAATGTTTTAGGGGCGGCAATTACTGGAGGGAGAGCAGCTTTTACAACAGAGATTCATGCAGAAATGAAAATACAACAAATAAGAGAAATAATTATTTTCTCTGCTATGTTTTTAGTGAAAACAGATTCTTCCACAATCTTAAAGAGCTCTATAAATCCATTAGGAAATTTATTTTTAATATGGTCACAAGCTTACTTATAGTTTAGCATTCTGATGAAACATTCAATTCACAGCCCATCTGCTGAGATCTTTATCAGAAATTTGTGGCATGGTTAACACTCCTGGTATAGCCATCTAGCAACTGTCCGTAAGGACTCTCTCACAAGTGCACAAGCCTCCATTCACACCATTCCTTCACATGAATTTCATAAGGGACTTCTCAGACAAAGTCATGAATACAGTCCATCTTTACCCTATACCAGATTTATTGTGATAGGATGGATCTGTATAAGCTTCTGTATAAGCTTCATTTCTGAATTCAGTCAGCTTCTACTGTTTAGCCACAAACACTGCCCTCTGAAGATGACTGAGGCTGGATTTTCAGAGGAGCAGGAAGTGGCACCTGGGAACCTAATTCCTGTAGGATTAGAATTCATAGGACCATAGCACAAAGTTAGGTTGGAAGGGATGTCTGTAGGTCACTTGCTCCAGCCCCTGGCTTAAAGCAAGGCCAACTCGGATCATGTTAAATTCCACCAAGAAGATTTTTTAAGATTCTCGGACTCCTTCCATAAATGACAGATTCTGCAGAACAACAGCATAAGAATTAGGATACTGGATTCAATTCTGTTTCCTTTTTTATCAATAGTAGACATGCTTAAATCCACTGGCTTCAGTCAAGGTACTGCAAAGTTACACTAGTGTGTTTGGGAAGCAGAACCGGATCTTTTTAAAATAAGGTTTCTGAATCAAACTTTTAATAGTAGAGAAGTAATGAGGAACAATTATTGGTTCTTTGCAAACCTATATTTATATTTCTTGTGCTGTCTTTTTATAAACATACGTATATGTCTATGTATAATATATTCAAAGAATGTTTCGCATTAAGGGTAATACTTGTAACATTTCAATAATGTAGAAGTATACCAAATATTACTTAGCTCTGAAATCAAAGCTGGATGTCAGTCTGCAGAAAATAACTCGCATTTACCTCAAGAAAACAAGCTAAAATGTGAATAATGTGATGATTTAGGCAAAGTCTGAGGTGGCCAAGGTCTTTATCTAATTTGTACAGGCATTTAGTTTAAGATGAAAAAAAAAAATGTTTAGGATTAACCTCTATGAAGATGAAGGAATGGCTTTATTGAGCCAGTTTGGCAACAGAAACAAAAGGAGGGAAGTATCTTCACTGAGCCCCATGGCCTCTAAAGAAAAGATAAGGATGCCATGAAGCACACTCACGCAATGACACGTATAAAGGATGACAATTCCTCTTTTGTTTCTGTCCCTGTCTTCTTATCAGAGTAGTTCTCTGATAACTGAGTTGGCCATCTCATAAGATTCATGCTAGGTTTCACAAGAAAGAGAACTGCTTATTCTCTGAGCATGTGCACCACAAAAATTCTGAATGTATCTTTCAAGCTATACCTATCAGCTTTACAGGCTGCCTCAGTGCATGAAAGCTGCCAATGTGATTTTTAAATTGACAGATGGTTTGAGCCATTGACCTCAGCTTTGATAGTGACAACGGCAAATTGCTATCAGCTCATATTTGGCACTGTACAATGCTTAATGAAGAGCTCTTTCCATCTTGGGATTTCTTTTGCTTGAGAATGGTATAATAACTTTATAGCATGATGATAAGTAACATACACTTGCTGTGATCATTTTGTCACTGCTTCATCATGCTACTTTAAAATGATTTGTGGTTACATTTCATACTCTAGTATTTTTCATGCAGTATACAACTAAATCATAGTAAATTACTAAGTCAATATATTTATATTGACAGATTCTGAAGGAACATTGATTTTACACTTTCTCCTATTCATTTATTATGAACTCTCTAGCCTGTTCCACTGAGCAGACAGATTCTAGGAGAGAGACTTTTCAGGGAACAATAGCAGTAACTAGCAGAAAAGATGCTTACTGCTCTCACTAGTTATGATGTCAATGACAAAAGGGAATCCAAACAAAAGGCAGACCTACACTAGCCAAAGAGAGCAGGATGGCATAAAGGAAAGCATAAGATGGTAAAACTGTCCATATTTCAATCTAATTATTGCCATTAAATATGCTTTGATTATTATTATTGCAAATGTTCAAACTGGGGATGACTAGTAATAAATAAATAGTAATTTATCAAGTAATAGAATGTTCCTTAAACTCTACAAACCAAGGCTGTAATTCCATTAAGAGGACTCTGGTGACATAAGCCATGTCAGCATAGCTCAAGTGATTTGTCAATGTCATCAGAACCTGGAGGTGGAATTGCAACTTTATGGGTATTTCAAGGATTTATAACCAAAAATTTGTGGTATCCCTGAAATCCACAAGAGGTGCTGAGATGCTACAAAGTAAATAATTATTGCCTAAACTTCTACAAGGTAACAATGCTGCTGGAAAGCAATAAAGGCAGCATTTAGCAAAGTGTTCTTAGCATAAAGGTACCTGCAGCAATTTTAAAAATCAGTTTCTCATTCATGCATTGCACCAGCCTGAGTGGCAGATGACTTGATGTCTGCAGTAAGAGGCAACAAATTCAGAGATATTCCTGGTGCCAACTTAATAAAAACACATTTCAACTGAAGAATGCAATTTATTTCTTGTTGCTAGCTGTTGGAGTGAGCTAGTTCTCCTTGGAGGCCAGCAGCTTTGTGTTCAGAAATGCTGGACCCATGAATCAACTCACAGTTACTAGTAAAAGAAATTTTGTGTCTTAAACATTTTCATGACTTTAAAGTTTCAAGACCTTCAGAAGTCAGATAGGATCTAGAAACAACCAACCAACCCAGCAGATTTCTTATATTCCACTTTCACATTGTGAAACACACAAGGAGTGATTTACCAAGCTGGTGTAATTATCAAGAAGGAATTCCTTACAATCTGCAAGTTACACCTCTGGAAAAGAGTCTCTCTGTGAAAGACCTTTCAAAATATGATAAAGTCTAACAAACTTGACCTCCTAACGTCAAGTAAATCCTGCTTGATGGGGTTTGTTCTCATTATATCCCACATTCCCATTTCAGACAAGACATTTGCTCCAACAAAATCACTGTTCAGTCTTCTTAATGTATTGGTCTCAGAGAAGTACAGGAAGATTTGCCATGGGGGTCTTGTTCTCTGCTATTTGAACAAAGGAACATTTCCAGGAGAGTATATCGTGACTTTGAGTGCATTTTTTAGTTAAGGGATGAATTTTGAAACATTTTACTACAAGAACACTAAAATAAAAATATTACATATACTGTTGCCTAGGTAGTAACAACTTGATACAAATCTCAATCAAAGAAAGAAGCTAGAACAATACTGAAGAGAATACAACCTTCCCATTATAAAAATCCTGTCAGGACTGCATCTGGCTCAATGCTAAAATCAACAGAAGATACATATGTTGAGTAGTATTACCAACATTACTGCACAGGGCTTTCTGCTAAGGAGACAATAAAGAACTTTTCCTGTTGCAGATATGTACTTTGAAAGCACATGAGAAGTGTGATATAGATAAAATACAGACATTTCCCCCAAATGAAACACAGACCAAATCAAAGTCCAATATCCTATTTCCTACATATAGGAAGGAAAGTAAAATTACTCCATGAAGAAGGAGACCACAGTATGTAAGACTAGAATCAGCTGTGTATCTAGACTGTTACGACTCCCAAATCCCCCATCTGGATTAAACTCAGGGAAATCTGTTCTCTAAGGAGAATAATGACCAGGTTATTATTTATGGGGTGACAGAGGAGAATGAAGATATCTCAGAAGCTAATGGAAGAACTATGGATATTCTAAAGTTCTTGTTGTTTTGAGTCACAACAGGGAGAAATATGGTGCAACAAGAACCTAAGCTCACATAGTGATACTCGGTGACAGATCAGCAACTACCAAGCCAACTTCCATTACAGAGGGAAAAACAGATGTGGTCCTTTCTTTCCCTAGTATTGAGGGAGAAATGTACAGTGCCATGCTAGCACTGGACTGCACTGCACTTACATCAGCCTCTTCATTTGGGAGGTTCTGAATAATTACTAAAGTCAACGTTCTAGCTCTTCTACAGAAAAGCAGCATCTATGGCAGTACCAGGGAAAAGGATATAATTTAGAGAGGAAGGGTTATGAGAAACAAGGCAGTTCTTAAAGCCACGTTATTTAGTTGCAATAATCTTCCTGATTATTGCACAGCTGATACACAGAGCACATGTATACAAGGACAAGCACTTAAAGAATACCTTATTTATGTTATAGTCACTTTTTCTTACTGGTTCAAACACAGACTTTTTTTTTTTTTTTTAGGAACAATAGAGAGTGACAAGCATGCACTAAAACTTGTATGAATAATATAGCCTAATGTGTTTCCCTTTATTTCTGACCTTTTTGATTCACAAAAGCAAAATAGCAGTGAGTAATAGCATTCCTATTTTCAGACAGATTTAAGCATACACTGAAAATCTATCATTGGTTTAAGTGATGTATTAAGTAAGGATGGAATTACTCACATGCTTAAGATTAAGCTTATGTGGAATACTTTGTTGAAGTGGGACACAATTCTGAGGCTTTAATTTGGTAACACACTGCTTGTTATCCCCTTCATAGCTACAACTGAGCCCTGCAATTCTATTTATAAAGTCTCTTCGGTAGTGTTTCCAGCAAATTAGCGACTAATGGAGCTCCTACTACATACTGGATATTGGGACCTTCAGGACGCAATAGTGCATCACAGAATTACATGTATGAAGGTTGCAATGAATGACAGAACTTTTGGATTAGATTGGTTTTTGGCTTATATTGAATCATTTTTTAAAACAGGCATAGACATAACATCCTATTTTTTCCTTAGAGCTTGTGCCAAAAAAAATAGTAAGTTTGCAAATGGATATTAAGCAATGCCAGATATTTTCTGGGTTTGTTTTTACAAATTAACCCTTTATGTTCTTTTCTGATGTCCAAGTAATTGTATTTGAAGCAGATGTTCTACCAAAACTGACATGATAAGGAGACGTTATGCTCACTTATTAACATACTGTTTAATATTCACTACAACCTGTTTTAAAGAACAACAGTGTGTTAACATTTAAGCCAGGAGGGATTTCTGTACAGTATACAGTACTTGATGCAGCTTGTTTATGCAACAGTCTGACAGATACAATTAATCTCATGAAAACGACCAGAGTACAGCACAATGGTATATTATTTTTAAAGTAACAGAAAACACTTTAACTTTGAAAATCAGAACTTAATTAAATCATGTAACTTCAGGATGCAGAGAAAAGCTTTAAAAGAATGAAACTCATTCTGAAGGACAGCACAATAAAAAAGGCAGATTTTATACAGAGAGAATAATAGGAGAATCCCCAAACATGAAAGAAGTAGGAAATACCTCCAACAAATGCATCTCCAGCTCCATTGGTATCCACAATTTCACTCTGATCACTCACCAACACAGGGAAAGTAGTCACTTCATTTTCTATAGGGAGAATAAAACACGAGTTACTTGGAAATAGGACTTTGAAAAGCACAACAAACACTGAAAATCAAAACCAATTCAAAACTGGAGCTCTGCCCCTTAACACAGTAATTTGGATAAAAATAGATTTGTTTTATAATTCTGTCTGTATTTACTGCATAGGGATATGGGAACACATTTGATCAAATTATTTCTTGTGAACATATTCATTAATTACTTCCAGCCTCATTTCTTTTCTTTATCTCCTAATATTAAGGGCAAGAAAAAAAAACTAAATCAGAAGGAACAACATAAAACACCTGGGCACACAGACAAGACAATGAAAAATCCATCCTGCCAAAACCAGCGCTTCCTCTTAGTTGCAGAGAGGTGATGTAGCTTCCCGAATGGCCAGTCCAAGCCTCTACAAGTTACAGAAATTGCTGCCTTGTAAAAACCAAATGCATGTGAACAAACTAAAACAAAGCTGTGAAATAAAAAGCAGGAACTAATGTAAAACAAAGTGCTCTCAAATTAGATCTTTTTAAAAAACACATCTATGTAAGAAGCCTTGCAAATTGCCATCTGACTAGATTCGGTTTCAAGATTTCAATGACTTCACCCTCTTCCTTAGTATTTCCTTTTTCAAAAAAATATTTCCTTCTCTGCAGCTCCCTGCCCTCTACTGGCACTCATTAAACCTATTACAATAGGTGGATACTCAGCATCTTCACCTCCAATTCACTGCCACACCACAGTTCAACATAATTACACCACTTAGGTATGATAACTTTAGAGTTCTTGGGTTATAAATTTAATATATGCCACTAATTAATCAGCTATAGCTTTCCAGGTGGTAATGTCATAATGACGTGATAAAAATATAATTACCACCTTGTCACAATACCTTGTTAAAGTGTAAATTACCCCTGTAACAGAGCCAATGGAAGTTCTGCCTCTGGTAGTCAGTATGCATTAAACTCTCTCAGAGCAAACAGATTGTCTTTTGGCAGACAGCAGGAATTAAAAAAAGGGGAGGGGGAAGAAAAGCCTGTCAACCAGTGAAAATTAAAACCATCAAAGCTGCTTTCTTTTAATTTTTGGTAAAAATAGAAATAAAAATGGGAAATAGATCCTCCGGTAGCTGAAAGCTGGGGATGAGTAGCTTCTTCAGTGTCCAGCAACAAAGCAGGTCATAAAAATCACTCTCACACTGATGTTCACAGTAGCAAACAAGGAAACCTAGTTTAGGAAGCATATAAAGAATTCACAGTCTCAAATCAGGCAAGTCTGTGTATTCTGCAGAGGTACCAGAAGGATCCTGGTTTCTGTGAAATGCAGTGTATCAGCTCTACTGCTCTTCACCATCTGCTACTAAGTGAACCAGGCAGATATAATGATGCTGCCTCCAGAGGGAACTGTTGGCTGGCCCACCAGGAGGGGAGGGGAGCACTAACAACAACCATCCATGAGAGGCAAAGAAAAAAGGGTAATGAAAAACGTAAGATGAATATTCCAATTAAAGAACAAGTTTGTCAGTTCTCAGTGCATCCTACTCCCTACCCTGTTAAGAAAACTATTTTGAAATGTGCTTCAATGCTGTGTTGTACTCTTAAGATAGTCTTCAAGAGCAATGTTTTTTAGTAATTTTAACAGGATTCATTTGAATTGGAAATCAAGAGAGGTCTTACATTAAACTCTGCCAGACGAGCAGAGTGCATTCATCTATTTCCTAGGAAGGTATATATGATTTGCTCTGGAGAATACTACAACAATGACCAAAGTGATAACTCTGTTGAAGATACATTGTAATAAGCAAACCTGCTTCCTTCCCAAGTGTGCCACGGTACACACAGATGTTCTATGTTACATACACAGTAGACACTTGCATATGCATACAAATGTATGTGTTTGGGCACATACACTGTATTTCGAATGCTGTAAAACAGGCTTGGCATCAAATAAGACTCTATCCAAGCAAACTAATGCAAACAAAAAGTTCTCACCATCATCTTCCGCCTTTCTTTTCCTTCTCTGTCTTGATTTTTTCCCTCAGCTCCCTCTAGTACTTGCAGGTAAGTATTGCATTATGAGCTCTTATTCTATTCTTTCTGTGGTAGATGTGAACAAGTAACTGAATTACTCTAAAACCCCAAATACATCAAGGAATTCAGCCGGTACAAGAACAATATATATATATATATATATTTTTTTTTTTTTTTTTTCCTGATCACAGTTTTCCATCTCTACCTGGGTCAAACATTCTGTCTCTATATATTTCCAAAAGGAGCAGTAACCTCCTATTTTTAAGCACTGAAGTTTCAGAAGGACCCAGCATGGCTTGGGAGCATATATTACAACATAAGTATATTACCAACTGCACACACCCAATAGGCAAATTATCTTTCTTTATTCTTAGGAGAACTTCTACTACCATAGTGGAGTCTACTAAAATATAGTTAACATTAATACTTATTGAAAGATACAACAAAATAATACAGAGGTGGGGTTGTTTGTTTGTTTGTTTTTCTTCCTTTTTTTTCTTTTTTCTTTCCCTCACAATAAATTAAAGAATCAAAGCTGCCATTGGATTACCTTGCTATGTCTGTGTACTAGCATAAACAGAGCTAACATCTCCCACTGACCCATGCTTTGTAACAACTAGGCACAACAGGGCGAATGAAGATGAAGCAGAAGTCTCCATTCTGAATATCCTTGCATTTGTGAGCTTAATGTTGCTTTAGCTTCATTTTTTAATGTCATCTCTTATGTTATAAAACACTCAAATCCATCACAGTGAGCATAGAGACACCTTGGCTTAGGTAGTCATCAGTGGTCTTACTTTTCAAAGTCAGTTCTGATTTCATTTATCATTCTGAGAGTTATGAAATAAAGAATAATTACATAAGTGTTTCAAAGTCCAAGTGCTGCTCCTTTGGGCATAAAATCCAGTGTTCTATTTTTAAGCAACAAATATCTTCTATCGTAAACACCCTGGGATACAACACATTCCACTTGGATATCATTTCCCGGAAGCCTAGAATTGTGAGTGCAAATTGCACTGAAGTGTCTATAATTAGAGAAGTTTTAGTAAGATGCATTAATGAAATCTAAAATATGGGGACTTTCTGGGGCTCTATGATTTCACAGTAGTGAGGAACTCAGTTGTTTTGCAATGATATAGAAATAACCAAAATGAAACATTAATGTGGTGATTCCTTAGGCTGCAGACAATATTCACAGATAAAACAGAAGGAATAAGCTCATTGGTAAATTGTTACTGTTAATTTTTTTGATTGTGTACATAAAGTTGTGAAATCTATTTTTCTCAGGCATATCTAGCTTAAGGTATTTTTGTAGGTAAAGCAGTCTGGAGAGATAGCAATTGGAGAGCAATATTAACTGAAAAAACAGCGCTCCTTCCATTCTAATACATTTAAGCTCCCAAATGAACACAAGCCTATTTCATGATGTTAACTGAAACAATTGAACTCTGATGATAGCTGCAAATACTACAGGTCTGTCTTAAACCAAATTAGAATCACAGACTACATGTCTACTCTTAGTACAGTAATAAACACCAGCAAGCAATCATTACATCCAATTAGGCTGAGTACTTTCCTTAACTGGGTCATTTACCAGTCTCTCTTGCCCTTAAAAGTAGATTAAATGTGTAAACTTACATTTAATTACCTGTAACAGAACTCTTACGGGCAACATGTTGGAGTGTCCTTAATTTTGTATTAAAATAAAATAAAAGGAAGAAGGAAGCCCTAAAATATATACAAAGGCGTCCAGCTATTTCCTCAAATAATCGTTTGATCTGTGGGCTCATAGGGGTAGTACAGATGCTTACAAGATGGTGATGCATTCAGGTTCCTTTTGTGAGATATAACTTGTAAAAAAATGGACAACTGTGAAACAGAATTCTGTCCCATCTCTTCCCCACCTCCATCCTCTCCAATTTCCTTTAGATCAGGGGCCAAAAACAGATAAAAAGAAAGGAGGAAAAAAAAAAAAAAGACAGGAAGAACTTAACAGGACATAGAAACCTAAACTCAAAACCTATAAATGCCTCTGGGCAGCTATAAGGTAAAAAGTAATGAAAAAAGTACTTGAAACAAGCCTGTCAGTCAGGATGACTCTGAGCTCTTATGTTTCTCCAGAAGGTAAACCCCAGAAGCCTATAGGCCCCAAGTCTCTGCACCTCTTCAGCACATTAAGACATCCTTAAAAATCATTAGTATAACAACACTTTCTCCTGTTTTTTTCCTACAGTAACAAATGCTGTTGTTGCTGTACTTCATGCAAAGATACCACACTTGATAATGCAAATCAAACGGATATCGCAGCTTCTGACCACATCAGCACAGCGCTGTCCAAACTTAGAAAGCAACGTGGGGCAGGGCAGTGTGTGCTGAACTCCCAGTTAGAAATCCTTAAGATTTCCAGTGATGATGTATTTCAAACCTAGCAGTGCTCATTCAACCTGTCATTTCTAACCAAAAGAATGAGATCCTGCATTTTCAGGCTGGGACTTTCAGATAGCTGTACTGGATGAACACTCCAGTCCCCCCGGCACTCTCTGTGTGCACGTTAAGTTTGCCTTGTTTTGCATGCCAACATGTCCTTTCTCCTCCATCTAGTTCTGTGTGGTGTTTGGTCTGGTGCTGTAGCTATTCAGAGCTCATCAGAAAAATAAGGAATTTATTTGTGCAAGTCAATTCAGTTAAATAGTGTAACAAGATGTAAGTCAGCCAGATGCTTTGGGATCTTTCTAACCAAATATTTTAATAATACACAACAAATGACTTTTTATTGGAATGAATTCGACATGTAGCCAAGAAAATTTTGTAAGTAGTAATGTAGAAAAAGTTAAGCCTTTATTGCTAATAATAATCAATGCTCCCTTAAACAAGTTATAGAGT
This sequence comes from Megaceryle torquata, assembly GCA_024611175.1. Classification (NCBI taxonomy): domain Eukaryota; kingdom Metazoa; phylum Chordata; class Aves; order Coraciiformes; family Cerylidae; genus Megaceryle; species Megaceryle torquata. The sequence continues at coordinate 23,635 of JANIJG010002594.1, forward strand.
AGTTGTCATTTATAATGCATTCATATGTCTACAGTATGATACAATTAATATATTATTTTATTTCCATAATAAAAGACCCAAGTAGTGCAATCAGACTAAAATTCTCTTCACAGATTGCTAAGCAAAAGTAAGTCCATACAGCTGTGTTGGCCAGGATGTACTGTCCCTCAGAGGCAGCTATTTTATCTTTAGTAGAAACACAGAAGGAATGCGATGCCAAAGACTGTGAATCTTCTGTGGCTCTACTCATGGTCCTACAGATATCCATAGGGGAAATGACAGTGTGCTGACCCCAGTTTTCCTCTCTTCTAGGAGGTAAAGTTAATCCTAAGATGTTCATGGGACTTGTCTTCTCTTTATAGCTCTCCTCAGACATACACACTGTACCATTATCTAGTCAAAAGTATTTTTACTCAGAAGTCTTAGTCATAGCATCTCACTAAAGTGTGATTCATAGGATTACAGTTAATAGGGGGAAAGAGGGTTCCTCCAAAGGAACTCAATACACTCATACACATCAACTATTAGCAATGATGTAAAATTAAACGCTATTTTTGCACCCAGCTTATATATTCTGAACCTACGCCTGTTTCTGTCTGCAATCCTGTTAATTCAAAACCACTTCTTTGAAACAACTCTTCATTTATAGCAGCATGAGATCAGGTTCAGAACTCTGTATCTACTTACAACTGCAAAAAATGTAACAGCATCAACTAATGACTCTTGAGTAGCTTCTATAGGCCCAAATACGTTTTGTTTACTTAATACAAGGTGTGGGAGCCACTTAAACGTCGGTATTTTCCATATCCTCACTGCCAGTGACATTAGTTGAAGCTCCATTTTATTCCTCATATTAAATAATTCTTTTTGGGAGCTGAAAGATGGGAAATCAAGAAGTCAACAGAAAATACTAATTTTGCTTCAGTTTGGTGCTAATATAATTTAAAAATATATATATATGCATACATATATGGAAAAACTGCCCTAAAGAACAAGCCTCTGAATTTTTCTGGCATGTGTCACAATGTTTAAGGTTTAGAATGGCAATGAACTCTGTTGAAAAAGCCTTTCTGAGCACACAAGAGTATTGCCATTTGCCCGCTAGGCACTGATTGCAGAGGGAGCTGAAACTGCGCCCACTGAACTGCCAGAAAACACACTCCTCTAACTCAGCATGGATGCTGAAGACATAAGGTAGTGTTCAAAGCTAAATCTCTGTCTGGACCAGGAAAGGGGTCGAGGACTTGGGAAAGACAAAGGGTGTGAAGTTGTAGGCACCAAAATTAAGAGAAGCTTCTGCAGATGTTTTACTGATACAACACAGCGACTGCCTTTGAATTACTATGAAGAGCTCAGATCAAAATCAGTCCTGAAGACAGAAGTTACAAGAAATGAAGCCCATGAACTGTATGATCTTCATCTCTATCGAGAGCATGCCCTCCTGCTCCACACCAGTGAAAGCACAGGGTGATGCAAAAAAAGATCTGGCCTTGGATATTGACAAATATAAATGTCTCTTCCTGCACTGTAAATCCTACGTGTATTGGTTTGGCCACTGTATAACTTATTTGATCCTTACATGCAGAAAAAAAGCCGACACCCTCCCTCCTCCCGATTATCTTTTGAGCTGTCTATGGGAATGGGAAATACAAACAAATCTATGGATCTCAAGGACTGAAAACACACACAGATGATGACAGCTGGAATGTCAGTATCTAATATAAAGAATACACTGCATGCCTACATCCATCCAAGTTACACCGACACATACATTCTGGCTCACACGTGCTCTTCAACCTCCTGAAATCTGGCTAAGGGGACTGTGCAAAAATGGAGCATCTTTCAGCTCAGAAAGCAGACCGTGCACTTTACTGACAGTTTGCACGAACCCACACCCCAGAAGGAATGTACTCCATTTCAGAGTATTCTACAGACATATTTTAAAGCACTGCACAGCTGGACCATCAAAACACTGTCCTATGGGATAATTTTCTGACACATACCAACCTGTAATCTGGTCAAGCAATTCTTACTCAAAAACTTATAAATTTTTTAGCAATGGCTAAAAAAAAAAAGAGAAAAACACATTATAATTTGGTTTTGAGCAGGACAAAAACTATATTATGCCTCACATTTTTTATACATTAAGCATATTGCCCTAGCAGGGCAAACACACCTGTCAAAACTTGCAAGCTTTCTTAGCTATACCTCAGTTTCAGAATGGTGAACACAGAAATCACATCATTTAAATAAATGTCATGTTACATGACAGCTTTGTTTATGCTACATGATAATCTGAGAAGCATGGGTTGTCAGTGGAGGCAGAAATGGGCCCAAGGCACTTCTATTTTACTTGAGCATCAGTAAGACTGAAAAGAGAAGGAGTGAGCATTAGGTCACTACAGAGCAGTTCTGAAGGAGCTTTTTCTTCTGGGAGAATTTATATATAGTTTCATAAATAAAATCAGTCCGTTGGAATGAAAGAGACAGCCTTCCCTAGGAACATTACTAAAAATAAGTTAATGTATATATGTATTTCTCCTTTAAAAAATAATTAACTGGATACTGGTTGGACATTGCTGAGGTAAATATACCATAGAAATTCTACAGCATTGTCTTCAAATATTCAATCTACATGTAGAAAGTTTATTTTTTCACTGTTTTAACTCAGAGCTCAGCTCTAGAACTTTTAAAATTATCTTTTTTTTTCTCATGCTGCATTTGTAAATTCCATGTTGCCTTTAATTAAGATCTCCCTAGACTACTTACTTTTTTTTTGAAGAAACACACTTGCTAAATGAATTTTCTTAGGCTTTTGCAGGTTTTAAATCTATTAGATGATGTCACTGCAGTGGAGGCTGAAATTTATTCTAATCTCAATGGGAACATATTCTGTTCTTAAAATGCCAGTTAAAAACAGAGCAACTCCGCTGTTTTTAATGGAATTCTTTAAGCATTATGCCAGTCTAGAAAGAGAATTTGGGCCAAACAAAGGATTTTATTTTTCCCATACATTAGTGGCAGATAATTTCTTAGAGAATTAAATATCCTAAATTGTGATCACTGTAGTAAGACTTAATCTGTTTAAAAGTATTACTTAACCATTGTTGTAAGCAGGACAGTCCATCTACCCCCTTTTAAAGCAATGCCAGGTACGTTTTAATGTAAATTACGCAACTCTGAATTGATACAATTATTTGCTACATAGTGAATTCATTTGGATACAGTTATTATAGTAGCAGCTTTAACAGTTTCCCTCAAGAGCTCTAGAATCCTATGCTTGTGTAACAAGCCCTCTGAAGCACAGCAGTAGCGTAGAGGCACTGGGAGGTACCGCAACAGGCTTCACAGTGCATGCCCTGTCATTTAAAGTCAACTCCATTGCTATATAAACAGGCTGCTTGACAAAACAACAACAAAAATAACCTAGCAGACAAATTAAAAATTTCAATCCTCTCACTCTGCAGGACCTTGTCAAACTTCTACCATTGCCTCTCACTCTCAGTTACTTTTCTTTGAAGTTTTATTTCCTTAATATTATATTGCTGAGTCATTCAGTTTTAAGCTATTTACACCTAAAAACTGAAACAACACATTTATTTTCTTTTTAGAAGTAATAAAACATTTTAAAATGAATCAAACTTTAGTTGGCATGTGCAACCAAGTTCAACTGGTGATCTTTTAAACCTAATTTGTATTTTTATATCACCAAGGTGACCACCAAGATATGTATTAGGAAAAAAAAAAAAAAAAAAAAGCAAAACCAACAACGTTCCTGCTCTGAAGAGCTTTTACTCTGAAAAGCAAGATTGGTAAGCAGGTAAATAGATATGTATAAATAAAATGAGGAGAGACTGTCAATATAATAAAGCTATGAAAAGTTACAAAGAAAGTAATGAAGCAGATATTGCTTTTAAAACCAGATAGATATGCAGGGAAAAAAAATCTGGTTAGCCTCCAGAGTAAGATCATTTAACTGTAACTTAAAAGTGTGGAAAAAAATTGGGAAATCATTGTTACTTGTTTCTTTTAGAACCATTTCCGAATAAAACATATACTTGTTAATTACACTGATTTTTATCCATCTTTTCTTAGAAGAAATAAACCCAGATTAAAAAAAAACAAACAAAAAAGACTTTCAATTTAACATTTTTGATTTAAAAAACTTTCCTTTTTTTTCATGGTAACAAAATTAACTTCTGCAACTCTCAACTTGCCAAATTTATACTTGTACCAAGCTTTTCCTCATCTTTGCTGCTTACTGTCTTTTCATTCACCCCCTTTTCCTCCATCCTTCTCTGTTGCCTGATTAGAGAAATGACCAAGGTGTCTACTGGTGACCTGGAGGCTGATTGTAGCCAATGATCCTAAAACAATTTGGATTTTTATGCCAACGAAAACTTAGAAGGCTTCATTCTTTTTCCATATAAAACCAAATCTGATCTGAAAGCTGCTACTCAGTGGCAGCAAAAGCAGAGCAGAGAGCACCAGGAAGGAATAAAGTTGCTTGGGATCAGACTAACGTTTGGAGCAGGTTTCTTTGCTGAATGCACTTGTCAGACTTGACTTTTGAGCCTGTATTGTTTTCCTAATCCAGTCTCCCATTTCCTTTTTCTGATTTTATTCTTAAATAAATGTACATTTTGCATGTTCACGTTGAAATCGGAAGAATGGTGCTTTCCTCCTTTAGCTCCAATCTTTTATGAGTAGGCCTCCAGTTCCCCGTTAACCAAAACCAGGGAATCCACCAGTGTTCCCCAGTCTCCAAGGAGAGAAGGGCTGTCACTCCCCACCAATTTATCTGATTCCAGGAAAGGGTGTGCTCCAACCCTAGCCTATCCCTAACAGTTTGACTTGGCCTTGAAGAACTAAATCTTGTTTCTATTTATCATGAATTTCTAATGTATTTCAGTGTCTGTATTAATTTATCTAAGCCACTTGAGATCCCAGGTTCACATGCTCTCGCCTTCTAGACCAGTGCAGTGGCTGACTACTCCAGAAGGCAACACACAATACATAGCCAGTATGAACACCTAACACGCTTTATTTTGTTCCTCCAAACAACTATTTTGGTTGCACACACAAAGACCATGTTACAATTTCTGTATTCTACTTTTCATAACAAAACAATTATGACTAGATTTTTCAAGTGTTTAAGCTGTCTAGTTTAGCAGGAAATAAGAAAACAATCTTAAGGGGTTTTATAGTTAATTTTAGCCAAATATAAAAATGCCCATGCAAAAAGCAGGTAGTTATATTCCATTATGCGCCAGACATTAAAAGAAAATTGCATTTTTAGCATACTAACTACACTGTTGAACTGTTCACAAATGGATTGTCATATTTCTGTAATTTATAGTGTGCAATAGGCACTGTAATCTAATCCATCACAAGTGCATAATTTTTGACAAACTTGCTGTTGATAAACAATGCAAGTATTAGGTTATTAAATTTTTTACAATTAGGTGACTAAGAAAGCTGTTTATTGCCTTTGGTTATACCCTCTGTTAATAAGATCGTTGTTGCAGATGTTCATGTATGCTGCATTGATGTTTAATGGTGCATGATGCTCTAGGTGGTTCCCATAACCTTGCTTTGTCTACTATGAGCTGACTCAATTGATATGATAATAGAGAAAAGAGGTCTGAAACAAGCTGGGCTGTACTGGCACAATTTGCATAACCTTTAAATTTGCCATCATTTGATAGCCAACTGCTCCTAAAAATTCTTATTCAGTTGTCAGCGACAACAAAATTCTGTACAAACAGCATCCTGCAACTGGACAGGTGGGGAGAAAAGAGAGGGCATGTGTAGTTTATCACACTTTTATATTTTCTCGGGAAATGTACTTATTATCAAATTTATAAAGCCACCAATTTGGAGTAGAGTTCTTCAGTTTCATTTGTCATCAATTGCTCTCAGCCACAATGCCTGGCCTGGCAGCTTTTCAGGTTCACAGTGCAATATCGCAGTGTCGGATTACAAGGGACATAAATATTTGGTTCCATTGACTCTGCTCTGATTTAGTTTTGACTGCTAATCACTGGGGCAGGCAGAGGAATCAGGATGGATTAGGAGGGTGGGGGTCGGGCACAGGGTAGCAGTCTACAGCAGGAGAAAAAAATCAACTTAAGTAGCCTTCCAAACTTTAAATCTGGTTTCAGACTCTATGTATTCTTTTAAAACAAACATCAGTATTAAAGAAACATTAGCATTATATCATCCAGTAGGTATAGCCAAAACCTAATAACATAAAAATAGTTCATGTTTACTGTATCCACTAAATCTGCTGTCTGTATATACTTTAAGTCAGGCCTGCTTACTTTACTGACTTTGTTATTCATAACAAAGACAACAGCTCTGGTGAAAGCAAGCCGAGGCCCACATTCACTCCAATGGGATCAACTAAATAAACATTATTTCTGTGCTATCCAGAGGTTTATGTCTAAACTGCCACTTCATATTCTATATTATTCTCAGGTGTGTCAAGGCCAGGTCATTGGTATATGAGCAATGTGCGCAGCCTGCTTTTCAGGTGTGGCATTTAAACAACTTCCATTTTGCTTTATCTGTAAAACCTACTGTGGGTAAAACCTACCGAGCCAAATCAATCATAAAATTTCACAAGTCTACTTTTTGACAGTTAGCCCATTTCAAGAATTCCAATTAAGTTTCCACCCCTCCCACAATGTTAACTTTAGAAGTTTTGTCATCTTAGACAAAATTGATCCTAAATCCCAGAGGTCAGGGAAAGCAGGATCCATTCAATCCTCCCCTTTGTCCAGATTTTCCACTGGGCAGGATCTCTGTTTTGCCCCTCCTGAAGCTAAGGATTTGTCTTCCATTCAGACACGAATTACCCACAACTTCTACTGCCTGCAACTGGATGCTACAGGAGAGAAACTTCTAATCAAAGGGTCAGTTCCTGCAGTTACTTTTCATCCAGGGTCACCACACGTACCCACAGTTTATTCTCCTTCCATTCTGTGCAATTATTTTATAGTGACTACTTGAGCAGGTGAAGATTAGAGGCTTGAAAACATTAAGTTCCATCATTTATGGCAAAAGCATGACATGGATAGCTACAATTTAATCTTTTCTACAATGTTCATTCAACTGTAATCACAAGATGGGAAATAAAATCTCTAAATTAAAGATGATAGGCTATCAGAGTCTGTGGGGCACCTTCTGAGTAGAGATTCTGCTGCTCAAACTCTTCTGTGATGATTTGTTATGAAGCAAACTGCTGCCTAGTAAAAAAAAGGGCTAACACTGCCAAAAAAAGCAGAAAAAAAAATAATCTACAGAAGATCTTCTGCCTAGCTGCCAGTAATCAAAGGGTCCAGTTCTTTATGCACCTCATTTGTAACAGACAGCAAAGAAGATACCTTAAGGTGAAATGTGTTATCACATCTTTCAGCATGCGTAACGTTCGCTTTCTGTGTAACCTCTAGGTAGACTGCAAAAACGGAATCGGAGATTGCAGACAAGGTACAACACACAAAGACACACGGATCAGTACAAACCATTAATATTCATGAATGTTTTAAGTTCTTCATGGCCATAATCAATATCCAATGAAGTTAATGAGATCTTTCCATTGATTTCAAAAGACACTGGCTTGAGCCTCACAGACAATAATACCTTCTCTGCAAGCCTTCCAGCTGGTAACACACACTTTGACAAGTTGCTACCCTCCCATCCAGAATTGTAGCAATTGTCAAAAGAGGCATTATGTATTTTAAAATTACTCATTCTGCAAAACTAATATACCATTATAAAACTCAATATGGAACTTTTAATATCTTTAACTGAAGAGCAGTCAAGGCCACAATGGTTACTTGCAATCTTAATGCCAATATGAGATCCATAAACAATACAATTGTTATTTAACAAAGGAAAAAAAAAATCAACCAACCAATAAACCAACAAAAAGCCTTAATGTGTCATCCTCCCAAAAGGCTGAGATTTTAACTTCGAGCCTTTAGAAAGTGGTGCTTCAAACTCTTGTGTCTTCTAACACATCTCAGCCCATCCAATAGATTTAATCACTGATAAGTAGAGTTATAAGTTCAAACTGGCCTTGACCTTGGGCAGTATGACATTATCTGAAAACCATTAATGGTCTGAAACTAAAAGAAAAGCTCATTAATAAAAACAAAACCATACATAGGTATAAAGGGGAAAAAAAAAGAAAAGAAAAGAAAAGAAAAAAATGAAGTTTTATTAAAAGTATTGATCACGACCTAGGGCACTACAGACATTGATCTTCCCACATATCCACAGGAAAAAAAAAGTTCAGCCAACAAATTATTGATCTATTATGAAACCTGCTGAACAAGCCATACACTTAATTTCTTACAATGAAAAAAATAATCACACCAGATTAGGGTAAAGAGAAAATACATTTCTTAAAAATTACTGGTAAAAAAAATGTACTATCTATTTTATCTCATAAAATAGCTACCCTATTGGTATGATTTGAACTTCAGTGTCAGGAGGTGAGAAGCCTTTAAGGCATGGACTTCAGATTTCAACTTAGTAAAGCATGTGCTTTTAAGGAGAAACGGGCAGCGTCCAATACAAAATATTGCAGCAACACAGAATGCACTGAATGCTGAACTTTAAACTTGAAGCATAAATTTAATGATTTTTTAGAGGATAATTATTTTATATGAAACAGAATATTGTAGTTTTGGATTTTCTTGGTTTGTTCAAAAAGACAGAAAGTTATATTTAGACTGACATAACATTGTAGCTGCAAAAACAGTTGCTGAAAAACAAAAGGTCACCAGAATTTCATGTTTGGTGTACATGAGGAGAGGTAAGTGTCATTTTCAGAAAACAGGTGATAACCTCCACAACGCTGCATCAATTACACGTACACGTGAAAAACACACACTACATCGGGAAGGCTGTCATTAGTTCCAGCATTCACAATTCCTGAACGGATGATTCTGCTGTCTCACTGTTCTCTTAATATAGTTCTGTGATAAAATTGGTGATTTTCAGCATATGAGATGTCAAAGAGATCATTTCCCTTCTGACAGCATATTCATGGCACTGTCTCCTCATTTTTTGCTCTTTGCTTTGCAGACTTAATTCTACAGTATAACCGGCTGATCCCAAAGCAACTTTCCTTCCAACTTTGGAACTAGTCTTTGTTGCTAGATGGAAGTTTAAAATAAAATGTCATGAAGGGGATGGAAATATGTGTCCTAATAGGAGCCAATGATTTCTGATTTTTCTACCAGTTTAAAATGGCCAGGGACCTGAGTCTCGGTGTCTCATGCTCTGAGTACTACATAGCCATAGAATGAATAAGGTGATTCCTCATTCCTTCCTTGACTGCCCAGAACAGTAGGGGCTTGCTGTGGTAACCCAAAGGTTTAATTAACTACAATTCTGTCTTAGGATTTCTGGTAGGTAGTTCTGTTGCTTTGTGGTTTGAGCAAACAGAATAGCACTGTGCTGATGTATTTTTTTTTTTTTCTGTACAAATCCCCGCAATTCACTAAGGCCACCAGCAAAATGGAATCAGTTTTAAAGAACTGTAGTTTTAAAGTATTACAGCCATGTATACACGAGGCAAAAAAAATGATGTGTGGATGCTCTAATTGAGGAACATCACAAGGAAGTCCTCCTCTGTCAAAAGAAAAAACAAATTAAGCTACAGTGTACTAAGGTACCTTCTTTCCTGAATAAGAGTGGCATCTGGGCACCTGAACTGGTATCTTAATGATCTTAATGTAGATTCATTGAACTTACCTCTGCAGAGTGAATTCAGCAAGACAGGACTCAAATGGTCTAAGAGGTGGCCTTATTGGAATCCTGCAGCCTAATCCAGTCTTCTTGTTAACTGTATATACCTGTTACGGGTAGCACCTCCTGTATATCCCATTTCTGAAGGGAACTCTTCAGTGTAGCCTATGTCTGTGTATTTGTGTATCAGCTCGTGATACATTTAGACTCATTTGTGATGGTAAAAATGAAAGGTGAGTGTCAAGAATTGCAAAAGTGTCTCACACTAATTGGCTATAAAATTGTTTGTCAATCAATGTAAACAAGGTGCACCAGTTCTAGCTTTAAATACACAAGGATGGGCTCTAAACCACCTGTTACTACACCATCAAGAAAATTTGAAGATACAAAAGGTAATTCTATGAAAATGTCAGATCAATCATCGGTGGCAGATGGAAAAGCAAACAAGTGTTAGGAATTATTAAGAGAGAAATACAGAACAAAGGAAACAACAAAATTAAACCACTTTGTAAGCTTCTCAGGCACTTGCAAGTTGGACATTCTGCCCCCCCTTCACAAAGTGTATAGCAAACCTGAAAAAAGGTGCAGTGAAGGGTGGTCTAGGGCATCAGAATTAAGGAGCAAAAAAACCAAGTAAACAGAATAGGAAAAGAGTCTAGAAAAAAGTCTAGTGAAGAGATAAGCAAGAGTTCTGCAAAATGAAAAGTAAGAAGACATTGTCTATGGAATGACTAAGGACTGGCCATACAATGCAGGCAGCAGGAGACAGCCAGTAACATTCTTAAGTGGCTGAATTCAAACAAATAAGGGGAGGTATTTCTTTACATAACAGAGTGTCTGTGACACTGTAACAAGACATTTTGTACGGTAAAATCCTATTTTGGACTACTAAGGCCAAAGACAACATCTCTAGTTTAGAAATTCCCAAGCGCGGATCACTGGAAGCTACTGTAGAGTGTGAACAGCAGTATCACTATAGACCCGCTCTGCTTTTATCCTGTTTTACAAATACCCACTACTGTACTGTACACTGTTGCAGATACCAGGTTACACAAACCTTGGGTCTGACGCAGTCCTGCTCCCACTCTTTCACTCTAAATTCCCTCTCCTATATCATACAAGTTCTAATACCTAAGCAGTGGGTATGTATATTAACGGTTACGTCTTCAAGAATCCCTTTTAAAATTATGGTACAAAAAAATTACTTTGTGTATTTGTATCTGAGCTACAAATATTGAAAGTCTTCTGAGTAAGAGAAAATACTGCCTAGTCCTAAAAAAAGGAATAGGCACCCATAATTTTTTTTTTTGTCCTTCAAAGAATATGCATTTTTTACAGCTTAAAAGAGCATTTTTTCCTCTGAATGCCAGAACATAAATTCATTGCAGCACCTGAAATTTGAGCTAGGTTTAATAAGAGGCACAGTTTTGCCTTGAAAATTCCTTATTACTAGTGATTATACATGCTTCACTCTCCATTTCAGGGCTAAACTGGTGCGTTAACACTTCAGACTGGAAAATACATCCTCCTCTTAACTCAATACGAAATTACTGAAACACAGGCACACTACACAGATACATATACCTATTTACATATATGTATATGCATTCTTTGAGACACAACAGTTGATACACTTGTAAGTCCAGTTAAGATGCCAATAACCAGGAACTTAGGCTTTCATAATGTGCTTCAGTTGTCTAATAAAATGCTCGGACCTCCTCTCTCACACAGCACAAAAGCATGAATAGTCTCAGTTACAAAAAGGTATTACCAGCTTTGCTATTCATCAATCCCTATCAACATATGTTCATTATTAATTTAGGTTTTGTGGTTTCTTAAGTCACAACTAAACTCAAAAGAATTCTATTGGGCTTTCTGGCTCATTTGTTATGCCATTAGTGGACTAAAAATTCCTTTCTTCCTAAATTAATTTTTGCTTTTTTAAACATCCCCCCCCCCCTTTTTTTTTTTTTACTTGTGAATATAAATGGATAGGGAAGAGTGAAAGTGTGAAATCCTGTGAAAAAAGGGAGCACAGTATAATACAACCCAATTGCTATTCCCCCATGTCCAAGACACTACTTTTATTTGTGTAAACACACAGGGAGTCTGGCTGATAAAAAGAGCTAGTCAAAGTTTTCCTGCCTGTAAGGCTATGCACAAAAGCTGTGAAGTATGGAAAAAAAACCCAATGCTTTTTCTAACTTCTTAGAGGAGAATACACAATACCAAGTAACTTACAGAGAGAGGAGCTGCAAACAGGCCCACCATAAAAAGTCAGCAGTGTCAATAGTAATAAATACTTCTATGTTTTATAGATAGGCTTACAAGGTAACAATGCTGGTCTATGATTGCAGCACAGCCTGACAAAGAAAACCTACTGACCTCAGTTTAGAGTAAGTTGTACACCTGAACATCAGTCCTTTTTATTCCTTCAAAAAGCATACAGCTTTGTGCCATTATGACTTAAGAACAACACTTAAAATCTCTCTAGTTTCCACAATTTTGACATCCCTTCTAAAACAAATGGTTTAAAAACTCCTAAAATAGTTAAGATCTAACATACCCTTACAAAGTAAAAGAAGCTTCACAGTTCAGAAAAAACCCTGTATTATCCACACCTTTGTAATTATTTCCATTTATATCAGGTTTTGGTTCTATCCAAATAGATTAAATTTATGAATGCAGCTGCATATGTTACCTTAAGAATGGTTTTACTGGGTGACACTGACATTTGTTGGTATCTCAGAGTCTTATTTCAGGTAACAAACAGAGGCAAATGCCCAGTATTACTCCAACACAAAAAGCTCAGTAGGCAGGTTCTGAACTTTGGTAATGTTGCAAGTTTTATGGCAAGATATTAATTTGGCTGCACTGCACATGCTGCTTAATTCATGGAATCGATTGAACAACAAGAAAAAGTAGAAAAATCACAAAAATATTTCAGTGTGTACTCTGTGGTAGGTGCAGTAAGAAATTTTTAAGAGGGACCTTTCTCATTTTACCGCATTCATTAGCACTGCTAATACATTTCCTGAAATATCTCAAAGTAATGTATCCCAAAACCTGAAGATGTAAGTGGTTAGTAAGCCCTAACTGAGGTGGCTGTAATGCTCAAAAAAGAATTTTTTACTGCCATATTCTAACAAGTGAGGTTATTACAAATGTGCCCTTAACAGAGGTGGTCTTGCAAACACTGGGGGGAGAAAAGAATGGAAAATTCTATGTTCAGGCCTGGCCATGCCAGATTTCATCATTCATAACTTGAAAAATGCTGAAGTGATTTTCTTTAAATTTGGATTGTTTTTCTTTCCTCTATTAAGGCTATAAAACAAGCCAAGTTTAAAGTTTGTAGCTTCAGCTGTTTTTGAATTATGCAAATATTTCAATATAAAAGTATGTTTTTCCATTGCTGAACTGATTTTTCTCAGACTTTCCAAAGATTTCCCTTTGGGCCAAGACCAGTCATAAAATGTATCTGACTAGAAGTAATTTGTTTAAAAATGTTATGAGCAACTCTGTAAAAAGGATAGCTTTCACAGCATCTGATTCTGACAAATGTTAGAGCACACATATAGATATGACACACATATTCTTGCCAGAGCTTAGAATTTTTGGTGTGTTTCTTAAAATCTCCAGCTGCTGAAATCAGGAGATTGCACTTGTTCATTAACTCTCCTTGCTTTCCCTACATATATATTTTTTGTGGTTAGAAAAAATAAGTACTGAAACATGAAATTAATGTATCCCATAAGATCAGTATCCCTCAGTCAAATCCATAATCTCAGGGAAGAAGTTTATGATGGAAGAAGGCTGTGGTAGTGGGATCAGAGTCTCAACGGCCAAGTAATTCTCAATATGAATGAGGAACATTCATACAAGGAATTAACCCCATATATTCCTGAAATAAACTTTTCTGGTGAGAAAGTCCATGGATCCTATGTTCAGTTACCAGTACCGTTCCCAAACCATAATCATTAGTACTGAAAAGTTTCATCACAGGTCTCTCCCCACAGGCTACTTTTTTTCAAGAGAGTTTTATGAATATTCAGTCATGTTGGGGACTGATGATAGAGAAAATTATAATTTTTTTGTCAATGCTAATTCTTAGGGTCACCGAGAAGATCCAATGCCTTCAAGTTCTTCAGTAAAAAGATAAAATTTGACATCATCAAAAAGCGCCCAGAGAGGTTGTAGATGCTCTATCCCTGTAAACATTCAAGGGCAGGCTGGACGGGGCTTTGGGCAACCTGATCTAGTTAAAGATGTCCCCACTCTCTGAAGGGAGGTTGGACTAGATGACGTTTAAATGTCCCTTCCAACTTAAACCATTCTATGATTTTATGACATGAAGAGGAAAACTTCAGATTTGCACACGGTCTGTGGCGTCTTATTAGAAGCTGACAGTTAATTTAGTCAACAGCTCATCTGCCACAGCTCCTGTGTGCCAATCCTAAACACTCCTTTCCTTCCCTATAAAACACACTGATCACGCTCAGCTTGAATTTGAGCTTGCCTCTTCCTTGCAATTATTCCAACTGACAGGGAACGGGAAGGAAGGGGAGAAAAAAAGGGCCTTTAGGGTTAGAGTACTGTGACAGAGGAGATATGAATAGACAGTAGAAAGACCCAATGCACTCCATGATAAAGAGAAAGAAATTTTTCCTCTGAAATCACAAATAATTCAGACAGTCAATGAAAGTGGACTGACAAAAGGGAACGGCTTAGATTGGGACTGCTGATGCAGTTACTGCTTCTCACTGGTTTCATGATTTGCTCCAGTTGCATGGACCTCTAAGATGCTTGGCAATCCATGCCTGAATGCCTACAGCTTATGGTCTATTTAAGATGAGCCAACAGTGGGTTTGGTGGACATTGAAACACCACTGGTAAACTGCAGCAGTTTGTAACATGACTAAATATCTTTGCAGTACGGCTAGGCCAGATTTTTGGAGGAAGTAGATTGTTTAGCTGTCTCAGTCTAAGCTTGCTGTAAGAGCTGTATTCTTAGAACTTTTTGGTCTTTCTTTCCTTTTGGTAACAAACTGCACCTTTCTGCCCTATGGTCTAGCCCTCAAGTACCTGTTCATACTTCCATTCTCTTGAATGTTCAAGAATCAACAGTTGCTGCCACAGTGCTCTCCACATGTAGTGATTAGCTGTATCTGGCCTTCTTCATCACACAAAAATAAAAAAAAAAAGAAATTCCATGTCTAATTTCCAGCACGTTTAAGTCTGTGCCCTTTCATGATTGAGCTGACAATCCACAATAACCCCTTTTATCCATCTTATTTTCTCTCCTTCCAGACAGATCTGTACCAAAGTGTATCTCTTCATTATTTCCATTACCTGATCCCCCATTCCCCCACTCAACCTACACATAACTCATCAAAAAGGTGCATGTCCCTCTCAACCTGGCCCTGTGGATTCCTTGTCCAGGACAGTATGCAGAGGCTTTGACAGAGGAACAGGGCTCTGTTAAGGATGCTCTTTCAGACTCAGTGCTGCCTATCTCATCACGCATGGGCACAGGGGGAAGGGAAAGCATGGGGGGGTTGGCTATCTGGCTGTGTCTCTTTGAAGTGCAGCCCAATCCAAGCCATTCACTTCTACTTCCATGGCTTGTAGCAGTGCTGGTCCATGATGCTGCTGGAGAGGAGAGACCTTTCCTTGGGGAAAATGGGCAAGGGGAGAAGGATCAAAAGGCAGAAAACCAACAAAGGCCAAATTCACCTTGGAGTCTTTTACTCTCACACCTGTAAGCTCCAGCTCCATCCTGCATTCTTTCAGACATAAACTAAGACCTTTGGAATATATAATCTGCTCAACAGCTGATGTAAGTAAGATGGTTAAAGGCAGTAGTGAAGGGGAGAAAGAGTAGGGTCTTTTGTCTGGATACTGGCAGAAATGTCTGCCCACTAATAAACATGTTCTTACTATTATTAACCTGGACAAAATATAAAGCAGAAGGTGACTTTGCAAATCCTATTTTAATCTAGACACAAATACTTTGAGACTATAGTGCTCTCAGAAAGGCAGGATAAACAACTACACACAGCCTGCTTTTCAAAAAAATGTATTCCTCTTCTGTGCATTAGAGAAAGAAAATGGATTTATACTGATAACTACTCCCAAATGCAATAATTCTTCCAAAGATCATTTAGAAACTTTTTACACTTTCCACTGCAGGTTTCAAAGTACAACTAGACCTAATTAGCATTGAAATAAGTGTGTTAGCAGTACTCTTATGCCAGTCTATGGTATCATCATACGCTAAGTCAAGGGATACTTTTCCCCTCTTCCATTATTATTTTAATGTGAGGAGGTGGGTAAAAGATGATTCACACCAAAGGAAGGAAAAGGGGGCAAAACAATAACAAATTGGTATCTCTTTTGAGAATTGCCCCACAGGCCAAACAGTTTTATGTTCTTAATCATTATTAAATGACTTAACATGACACACAGAGCCTGGCGAATGATTGCATCCTGACATAAGAACGAATTACAAATGAAATGAAAGATCAAGCTGTATTAGACGACTGCCTCTGGGAAATGAAAATCTTTAATTCTCTTTTATTATTGACATTTATTTGGCTGCCATGAATAACAACATAGCAAAGAGATTCAGCTACGCTTGTGCACTGAATAGCTTATCCCATGGCTCAAAACTGCCTTAACATTTATCATGTTTGCTTTTGTAGCTGACACCATTGCATACACTTTCTATCCATCTTGCATTTATCATGCATATAAAGTGCATTCTCTAATTTAAGTTCATTTCATAGTGAACAAACAGCTAAGATTAGCAAGTGTCAGTCCTCAAATAAGCTCCCAGTTGTAAAAATATCAAAGAAGGGATTAATGGATTTGTTAACAACTCCAGTTTGAAGAATAAAATAAGTACACAGTGAAAATTCAATAAGAGCACAGGAGGGTTACAGAGAAGATTTAAGTTTACTACCATTATTACTAGCTCATGTATAAAAACATTTTTATACTGCTATCTTTCAGCCAACTGTACAATACTCAAGTGGAGTGCCTCCATATGGGCCATTCACGTAATGCGGTAACTTTCTGGAAGCAACGCTTCCATCATTATTCAGTGAGCCACACGTCTCCAACTCTCAATGCCCGCTTTCTATTTCCTTTAAATCAGTTTGTAGTTTAATAGGGGAAGAAACAACCTATTGGAGAAATCACTCAAACTGCTGCTAAGAGTGATCTACGTAGCAGTGACATACCTACTTAGTGCCTAGCCCTGCAGTCACAGTCTGAAGCCAATTCTGATTTTAAGGCGAATATCATATGAGTAAGCACCAGTCCCTCAGGTGCAAAGCTTCTTCAACTTCACTTGATTTCCAAAGGAGAAATTCAGCCCTGACTAATAACTTACCTTGTGAAGGAATGAATGACTAAATGCCTTGCCACAGTACATGTTTTTAATAGCTTTATTTAGTCTAGAAGCATAGGTGGACAGAATTAAAGACACTGTCAAAAGATAGGCAGTCATGTTTATAATGCTTAAATCTGTGTGTCGTACATCATCAATTTAGACAGCACAAACTACTTCTATCGCTGCTAGAACACCTTTTTCCCACGTACTCCTTTGAGAATAGAAGAGCAGACAGCTGAGAAAAGCTAAAGTGAGACTTTCTGCTCAAAGCAAAAAAGCCTGGAAATTCACTTAGTACTGGATTTCACTTTGTCCTCTTCACAAATGTTTAAATATACTATAATGTTGCACAGCTGTTCTCAGCAGGCATAGTGTGTTCTTGTTTGCAGCAAAGATGGCTACACAGATAAAATCTCAAGTCATAAAAATCTGAGTAAAACCAACTGGATCAATATTTTAGATCTTTGTTATAAGAAAAGAACTTAAGATGTTCCAAACTAAATTCTCAGGCATTCTTGTGAAATATTAACTTCTTAAATACAGAATCTTAGAACAATTAAAAACATAAGAGATGAGAAACTTGGATTAACATCAAAAAGCAAATGCTCTGACTACCATTTAACAGTTATCCTCTGTAAAACTGCAACTTGTTATTGATTAACTAGGATACTTGGAGAGATTTGAAAAACATACCTGTAGCCATTACAGTGTCATCCTTCCCCTGGGTAAAGACTACGATTCGTTGCCTTTTAGTGTTCACCTTTGGCAAGGCTTGTGTCTTCCGGGCTATCTCTTTAATGTCTTCAGTCTATTATTAGACAGAAAGAAAATTCTTGTTACCAGCATACGAGAGAGATGAGAGATTAGAACTTTATTAGCAGATCAAAGATTTATTTTCTTACAGAGCTAGGTATAAAATAGACTTTATTGTCAGTGAAGGAAGATTTTTAAAAGGAGGAGTACTTCATTCTCCTAAGGGTTTATGTAGTACTATGAGACAATTGTTTTTAATCTCGATAATGATAGTTCAGCTATTCCAATTGCTGCAAAACTGCAAAGCTAACAAAGGAATTACAGAGCATTTCCTAATGAGCAATTAGTGGGTTTCTTTGGTGCTGACTGGATTCTAACCTTACCTATCATAAAATTAAAAGTAAAATTGGTGAGAGAATACTTTGGATAAACTCTGAGCCTGATTTTCATCTAATTTAGCCAGGTTTTAAAGTACTATAATCCATCTGATTTCAGCAGGAATACAAATACTGTTTCTCCAACTTCCCTACAGTAACAGATCTCAGCAAGTAAACTGACTGTATGTGGCAGCACCTTAGAGGGTGTGGAGCCCAGGTGAATATGCTCTGTGCTCACTAGCTGGTTGCATAACTGAGATGATGCAGGGAAGCAAAGGGGGAAAGATACAGTCAGTGGGGCACAGAACATCCCTAATTTTCTGAAGGAAGGCTAAGATGCAAAAATTTCAGAAATCTTGCTCAAAAGAGACGTTGTACACCACAGTGTTTGTAGCTAGGAACAGAGAAATTGCCGTACTGAACCAAACTTCTCATCCATCTAATGTCCTTCACAGCTCTGAACAACTTTGAAATGTTTAATTTGATGCAAGAAACTCTAACAGCACAACTTGTCATTAGAATATTATCCTTCTTATTCTCATGGTTGCCCTATGATCTGAAACACAAGGATTTAAATTTCTAATTTACTTAGTTTTCAATGTAATCTAAATATTCCTCTTATTTTTATAAGCATCAAATCCTTTTATAATGCAATGTGGGAAGCTTTTGTTCTCAGATTTATCTCAAGTCACTAAGTTCTACAAATTAAATTTGGAATGTGTAAACCTATTTTTTGCCATCATTTTTTTTTACATGAGGAAAAGACTATAATTATTCTCTGTGTTACTTACTATGCCCTATTTTATTCTTATCTGTGTTAAGCAACACCACACTTTTTTTTTCCAGTTTGCTCTTGTGTACAAGCAACCGTAGTGAAATGTAGATGATTTGGTGAGGGCCTAGCATTGAATATATAAAAACAAAACTATACTCTCTGCATTGTTTTGTATTCTGTTCATTGTGAAGCCAAATACATTTTTTAACACAATTACATAATGAATAGAATTCATTTAGAAAGCTGTCCAGAGTGGCTTCAAGTAATTCACTAGAGTTGTTATAATTATATTATTAATAAATTGATTTTTATCTTCCAAAATCAGCATATAGTGTTATTTTGAAACCCCAGTATAGTATGTGCCATTTTGACCGCCACTGCCAATTTTAGAAGAGATTTATTATTTTTCATCAGCAGGTCAGTTAAACACTTCAAGAACTATAATCTGTGTACCACACACTTGATGATTTTTGATAATCTTGTCAATCTTCAAGCACTTCACCTTTATTATGGACAGTGAATAAGCCTGAGCTATATATTTACTATTATCTATGCATGGGAAAACTATCTAGCTCTTCTGCAATACTCTTAGTCTCTTTAATTTTTCCTGCAGCTCTGGTAGTCAGTGAGCCCACTGATTTACCCATATTTGCCAAACATGAAAATAAATTCCCCTTTACTTACTGGTCTCTCTGCCTCTTTTTAAAATTCTCTTACATTTTTCGTTTCCGTATCCTACACTCTCATCTGTGTTACTTCTTCCTTCCTCCTGTTAAAATAGCTTTTAGATGGCAACATCTTCCACCAGAGAAGAAAGAGAAGAACCTTGAACCTCTTTGCATGGACTACGGACAGAGAACGAGGACCATCCTACCCCTAATTTTCAAAAGGCAAGAAGTCCCTTAAAGATGCCAGGAAAAAAAAAAAAAAACAAACCACAAAAAACAAAACAAAAAAAGGTATGAAATTGCTGCTCTTCTGCTTTGAAATGTCTTTTTAAGAGACTTGTGAATAGCAGGTATCAGCTGGTGGCACAAGCTGTTGAATAGAGGGGATGGATGGAGAATTACGGCCCTCCAGCTTGGTAATATGGAGCCTTCTGAAGGTTCACCTAAATTCTGAACCACTTTAGGCCTTGATAATTAAGAGATCCATGAACTAGAAAATGCAATAAAGCATTATAGAGATCAAAGGGAATGGGAGAGAGGTGTTTAGTTTTTGCTAAGTAGGAAGTGGCTACTAGTGACTTCATTAAGCATATTTACAGTGGAGCAAAGCAGGCACAAAAATCAAAGAGCTGGAAGGTATTTGTGCAATGTGTATGTAAATGCACTTTGAATTTTAAAAGGAAACTGAGGAAGTTATAACAGGCGAAAATGGCACGATCAAGAGATGATTTCTTTAGTTTAAGGAAGAATAAAGATGAACTTTTATGAGGGGAAAAAAGACCCTGAGGATAAAGATTCATGAAGAATGATGGTAAAGGATGAAATAAAGTAGACAGTGAAAGAAAATAAAAAGCACCTCTGTTTTCAGGAAGAATTAATATGTATGTAACAGTAGAAGGAAAGTATTTAGGGAAAAAAAGTGTTTTTTATAAAGCAGAAATTTCAAAACAGAGTGGTTTGGAGACTTGTGTCTGTGCAGTCTTTAAAACTAACTGAACAGCGTATTCTGTCAGAATTAATTTTGCCTTTTTTAGTCAAAATTACTTTCTATACTGACATTTTTCAAATGAAGAGAATAGAATTAGAGCTTATATAGTGGAAGAGCTGCAACCTCAGTGTTGGGCAGGCTTTTACTTTTCCACAATGTATCTCCACCTCGCCATTACAGTCTGTTTTGAAGGTACAACTGACATTTTATAATATGTGAATATTGAAAGCTTAAGACTGCAGAGGTACTATGCCCCATACTTCACTGTCAGGCAAACATCATGAAATGCTGTCATCTCCTATTTCTGTTCAGAATATACAAAATATTTTCAAATGGCTGAAGCGAATGACGTTTGTTTTGCGCTGACTGTACTTGCACACTTACTGAGACTGCTTCATACATCGTGAATCTACAGACATGGCTGAATGGTAACACTGTACTGGTTTGTGTTCCTAAAACCTCTACAATGTGTCCCAAATTCAGAGGATACTCACGCATACCCAATTATATACTTGAATCTGATTTAACAAAGCTGACATGCAAACCTCACAAAAGCATGATTTGCCTGTTAATGCTGCACCTGAGAAACCCTGCGTGTGGCATTCATTCCAGCGAGTAAGTGGATTATATGCATGTAAAAGAAGAACACCAGATATCCCAGGATCAGACAGAGGTATGGGAAAAATGGCATACAGATAAAACTGCTGTCAAACTATGTCTTCTCATCTTTGCCTGTGAAAGATAGATAATAGCTGGGACTACCATAGCCCTAACCTAAACAGGCATAAATCCACTGCAAACAGTGGACCTGTGCAGTGTACCTCATTAACATCTGGACCTAAAACTGATCCAGAGTAGCAAAACTCCCTAATTTAGTTCCCCAACCAAAAAATTATTTCTCATGTCAGGTTCTACTAACCTATTAGATACCTACTGTTCCAATTCACTTCACTTCTTGTGTGGACAGACAGAACTGATCCAAAGTTTTATGTTAAAGTAGGATTTTGTTTTCCTAATTCCTACATAGAATAAATAGCATGTTACCATTTTGGAAAAACAAAACCTCATAAACCTTTGTTCTGGCAATTTTGTTATTTGAAACATATTACAAATATCCAGATAAAATACACTGACAAACATTCTACCTCTTCGAGGGAAACCGAATCCAAGAGTCTCCCTGGGACAAAAATTGCGACTATTATAATGGATTACTGAAATGACTGCAAAATGCAATTAGGATGAAGGGCTGTCTTCACAGACAGCAAATTTCCTTTTTTTTTTAATAGTTTAAAAATGTCAGAGAAAAGGAAATTCACAAAAAAAGAAAACACTGATGCACTCCAGGAAGAAATAATGTTCTACTTTTGATTATTACACATAAGTGTTGGTCAGGAGACAAAATGAAGGCAATAATGGTCTTCAAATATCGTGACCGATTTTAGAAAAATACCTTTTATTTCAGAAAAGTACAATGGAAAACTAACTCTTGGTAAGGTGAAGCATAAAAATAAAAATTCCTTTGAACGCGATTTCTCTTACGAAGAAAAAAGCAGATTTGTGGCATGGAAGTGTTTTCTCCTGCCTAAGACAAGATTTTATTTCTTCAGAAAAGATGTATTTTTTCCTAAAGTTGACTTGATTATACTTTTTTTTTTTTTTCCAAAAATTGTTTCAGATATACCTAACTTATGTCTAAAGAGACACATTTAGTACACATACACTGTTGAAATTACAGGTAGAAAAGGAGACGATTAAAAAACCCAGTGAGTCACAGCTGACTCTGTGCTAAAAGATTTCTGATTGTTTTCATTAAAAAATAAAGGTCTTTCCAGGCTAAAATTCAAATTCAGCTATGAGCAACTTTTCAGCATTTCTATGATAAATATCATCTTGAATGTTGCCCTGGTCACTCAAGTACTTTCCTTTTCCACGTTTTGCTAGTTTTCTATTCTCAATATAAATCACAGAATGAATTTTACAAGCCTTTGAGAGTTGCTGGACATTTTTCTTGCTTTTAATTGAAAGGCTGGCTGATGCTCTTTAAGTTTTTTCTCAGATCTATTGTTAGTAGGGTGATTTTTTTTGTTTTGCTTTGTTTTGTTTGTTTGTTTTTTATTTGGTCTCCACAGCACAATGGAAAAACAAGACTGTGGACACTTAACAAGTTTTAGACATCTCTGTCAGTAAACTTGACATGTGAGTTGTTGCCATGCAAGGCGGTAATAAGAGATAAGATCATAATCATTGTGCACTTTACTGATACGCTGTAATCAAATGTGGCAGATTTAGGATGTTCGGAAGGAACTGTGCTAAAATCTCTAAGCAAGCACTAATGGAAAGGTTAATATGATGGTAGTTAGCAGACACCAGCAAAAAGCAGTTTGTCACTACAACTGAATTTAAACCCAGCACATTCAAAGTCTTTAGCTCAAGGGGACAATAAAAATACAGAATGGGTAGACTTAATACACCACTTCCTTTTTTTTTTTTTTATTGTCTAGCTACCAGAGGGTACCAATAATTTGTTATGCTTCATATTATATTTGGAGGCATCTGTGAAAATACATTCATTTGATAGAATAAACTCAAAGTGCATTTTTATGCTAACAATACAGATTATACAAATGAAAATTGACAGTGATAAAAAGTCTTGATTTCTACAAAGCAGCCACATGAATTTGGGAAATATAAAATGAAATGGGACAGCCCACAGTTTTAATATCTAAAACACCGATGGCGTTGATGTACCTGATGGTGTATGGTTCCAAAGAAATCTAAATTGTAGAACAAAAGCTGTCAGTCTTTCCCTGTTCTGTTTTTTTTTTTTCCTCCATATGCAACCACCCACAAACAAAAGTGGCACGTTCTTGAAGCGATGCCGTTTGAATTGCGCGGCTTCTATTATTTATGCAAAATGGGTGTTGAACAGTCAAACTCCTATCCTTTTACACTGCAAACAAATCAATTAAGGTGGGTCTTACTGCAGTGAAAAAAACAAGTAAAAGGATTTATCCGTGTTCAGTTCTCCAAATCAGATTTCAGGAAGACCACTTACTATGTGCAAAATTAGCACAACTGTTGTCACATTAATTACAGTATTTAAAACCTGCCTATTTGAATTCAGCATTAGCAACCAATAGCTGATAGCTTTCCAGATTAAGCTATCTGAATTTAGCCAATGGGAGATACTATTCAAACAAATGCCTCAAGAAGATGAAATCAAAAGCTCTGAAAAATCACTGTAAAATCAACAGTGCTTACTTCGAGAAAGTAGAAGAAGACTGTACATTTTTAGAGCACAGATGGAAAACACCAACTCAAATGTGTTTTGAAACACAAATTCCACACTATCCCTTCTAAAAGAAGCTGTTTGTAGAAGCATGGTTTACATTAATCAGAACCTAACAATTTTATATACAACCTTTCTAAAATTCATTTGCATAATGATAATCCACATATGGCAGGGTTTAAGTTATTTAAGTGGTGTTATATTTCACTATTTAGTCTTGCTTCGCCACTGCTTTAGCAGTGAATCCTTATGGAGTGTAATGCAGCTAATGAGGTAGCTTTTTAACTGAACAAACTGACAGGTCCCATATCTGCAGAGGCAGCTTGAAACCGTGCCCAACCTCTCGGCTTCCCAAGAGGCTTTTCAAAATTCAATAAATAACATCTGTAGGCGATGTTGGGTGCAGACCTAGCAGAGTGCGTCATAACACTGAGCTGGCAGAACAAAGAAACCATGACGACTGCCAAGTTTCCATGGCAACCGCTGCGAGGCTTGGAGAGTATAATAGCACATCAATCATTGTCCAAAAGAACTTCATTATCAGCAAGAAAAAAAACCTTTAGGATCTGTTTAGTGTGCAATTGTGGGTTAACTCACCTCAAAGCCTTGCTCTCTAGCAAAAGTGGCAGCTTCCTGAAATAATAAAAAAAGAACAGTTAATTATGAAGTGCTAGATAATGAAGAAATAACACATTTTGAAACTCATTCAGTCAGTTTTCCTTTTACACGATTATCTCAGTATAGCCATATACAGTTGTTCAATTCTGATAGTGGCACCAAAAGCTTCCCCCTCCTTCCCTCAAGCCCAACAACAGTACAATGTCAACACATTTCACAACTTCAAATAAAGAAGGTACAATATGTTTTTTCCAGGCAAGGAAAGTTACTTCTGGAGATAGAACTTTGACTAGAAAACCACTACTTCAAATTCAGACAAACATCCTTCAGACACATTTTTAACTGAAACTGTATCATATCTCCATTTATGCACTTCATGGGATACAGGTTACCAAGCCACTTAAAAAAATCATTTGTCATCCACAGCGCATTAAAAAAATAGGATCACAAAATGTGCTCAAACCCTTGTGGTGGAATCAAATGAGCATTTTAAAATACTCTGATCTCTTAATCACTGCTTTAGGCAATTTAACTATACTCTTTTCCTGAAAGAACAGAGGAAACATCAGGGTATCAGAATGTCCTAATTTCTTATTTATATTAATTGGAGCAATCAAAATCTCTTTTGAAATAAAAGCCAAGAAGACAGAAAACAATAGAAATGTTTTTTCCCTTACTTACTTTCCACCTTAACATGGCAAATATTGCAGAAATCCTCAAAGTTTTTATGTTTTAACTTTCATTCTTCAAGATTATCTTTGCCAAGCGATATTAATAGAGGGATATGTCTCGAGCCAAAATGGTGAGTTGATCCAGCTAAACAAAAATAACGTCTGTCTCAGACCATTTAAGTCTAGTGCCCCTATGACAGCTTCTAGTGCTGCAGAAAATACATACTTGTGGACCTATATGATCTGCCAGTTTGGGGGCAATAGAAGAATCTGAAGTGGGTACAATTGATTATAACAACAGTAAGTTGAGGTTAATAAAATGTGATAAGCTGAAAAGCACAACTCCTCAGGCTGCTTCTCTGCAGAAACATAAGGCTGACCGGGTTAGCCTTAGCTGATGTTGACAGAAAAACTGAATCATGGTCCTGACAATTGGGTGCGGGCAAGGTTAGCCACTTTGACAATTTACTTACAATTGAATTCTTTCTTGTACATCACACAGTCAATGACATTTGCTAGCCTGGCTGTCAAGAAGGAGTGTAGGGTTCAAAGATATCATGCAGTGTTTTCCTAAACCAGCATGTGATTAACAAAGCCTATGCTCGTATGAAAAAAGAGCCTGCAAGCTTCCACTCTAAAGTGATGCACTTACAATGAACTGCAATACAATCAAGAATGCATCAAATGGGAACGGAACAGAGGAAAAAAAAAATCCTCAATCCAAAGAAAGAAAAATAAGGCAGTGATAAGGGGGCTGAGACTACGAAAATGCACTAAAAATTACATACTATAGCCAAATTAGTTCTTTAACCTGAGTTTTTTGGTTGTGGAATTGAAATCGGAAGTTACACTGATCTGTCCTAGGGGATTTCTTTAATGTCCCAATGCAGCAGAACACAAGCATTTGTGTTAAACTATTGTTTGGTCAGGAAACTGGACACCAGTACATGAAATGAAAACTATTCCAGTTTAGCAGTGTTACCTTATGTGGGAGACTTTAAGAGAATTCATCTTAATTTTCTGTACTGGGGGACCCATGCAAGGCACATGTGGTTTGAAAGACCTGGCCCTTCCCCAAGAAAGGATAAATGATTGCACATTTGTTAAAATGGATCTCATCTTCAGATTTTCCTGTTAAGAGAGTCTTTTAGCCTGGTCGGCTGCCCAGCTACATGAATAATGGTAGCTAGCATGCAATCATAGATTTTCCTGCCATTGACCTCTAATCTAAAAGTGTCTGAACATGCCAAAGAACAACAGCAATCTTAATTTTCTTCTCTCCTATCAACCAAACCTCAGAATAACTCCTGAGCAGTCCTTTCAGGAAGGACTGTGACTATAAGCACAGACTCTCTCAGAATTACATCCCTTTAAGAAGTAAGGCCCTTCCAGTAAAAAAAGATACTAAAGCTCAAAACACACGTTTGGAGACTACAGTTTGGTGTTTGCAAAATGGTGAGAAATGTGAGGCAGGCTCCGAATGCCAGGGACAGTTCAAAGTAAATTAACCAGATAAAAGCGATGAGAACCTTTTAGTATCTATTCACAATAACAGTGAGAACAGGAAACAAGCAGAACCCATCTGTGCAGCCCTAGGGCACCTCATACTGAGCTTCACGTCTGTAATAAAGTAGTCAGGTTAAAATCTAAGTGGCTGTAACATGTGGAGACTGTTAGGGTTACAACGGCCAGCCAGGGCGTTCCCTGATGCAGGTGATAATCAGTATGATAATCACTATATTTACAGGCTTTCCATTTTATATCTGACATTGGAAATCACGAAGAGGGAGGGATTAAGGAAATAAACAACCTACACAGAAGCTTTACCGCTCCCCTGAGAATGCAGCATTTTCATTCATGCATGACATGCGACAACAGCAAAGCAAAACAGCGACAGAACAGAATTTTCTTAGGAGGCTTCACTTCTCATCAGGAGTTCTTTCAGTTTTGATAAACTTTAGACATCATTCATTAGTCCAAATGAGCATTTGCAGAGCTATTTTCTATTATTGTCTACAAGACAACATCTCATTTCATAAAACCCTCTCCCCCACCTTTTTACTCTTTCATACTAAATATATTAAAAACTCTCACTCCTTTTACTATATAATCTTTTTACTAACTGCAACAGTGCATTTATTGCTGTACCACCTGAAGCAGAAATGGGATTTGTTATTAGTTATGAAACATTTTTTGGCTCATGCAGTTTGGGGAAAAAAAGCCCTAAGTACAGTCACAGTGAAAAGAATTGTGTACAGTGTTACTTAAGGGGAGTAACACAATGCCACCAAAGTTAACACACACCCTGTCTTTGCACAATAGTGAGCAGTTTACACAGGAAAGTGAGATAAATTAAAGAGATAACAATAAAAAAAGACAACTTCCTTTAGTACTGGTCTCACAGTTATGTTAGAACTTGCTTGCTGTCTGAAAACTACTTCTATTCTTGCATTTATTTTACTGCTGTTGGAGTCCCAGCATTTAGTAAATGGAGCTGTCTATAATCTACACCGGGGCTAATTGTAACAGGACTTGTTAACAATTCTGAGTCCTTTTATTGCCAGTAATTCAAACTATTTGTTTATAAGTAAACAGGAACATATCCTCCAAACACAGAACCCATTAGCATCTGCATTCCTAGGAGTATTTGTTAGCCCCCTGTGTTGGAAGAAATTTATGATTATAGAGTTAAGATGACTCAACTTCAATAAACATACATTCAGTTTGCCATAACACACCAAAGGCACACAATACATTAAATACTCTTGACAAACCCCAATTCTTTTTTGTTGGTACCAAGGTTTTATGATGACTTGATTAAATTATAGCCAAAATGGTAACAATATGCACATTGGGTTAAAATTAATTCATGCAGGCCAACATAAAACTCACGCGGTTGCATTGAAACAGCATTAAAAAAACATGTATTGCCAATATTAGCTGACAAAGACTGTTTCAAAAGCACCACCAACAGTATTATCTACAATATGCTTTTTAACCTTTATATGGAGAAAAGGAGCACTGTAAACTAAATTTGCATTTCATTGCTGAAATCAACATTATCTCATAAAGAAATGATAAAACAGCGGGACAGCAATGTTACCCTTGCACACTGAATGCTTTTCCCGTGATTATACAAGAAAGCAAATGCAGGGGACACTAAGCTAATCCCTCCCCTGCCATCCTTCTTGACAGAGGAAAAAACATCTCACAGAATAACCTAAACTCACATATTACAGTACTACCCTGGGCAGTATGCTCCCATTCTCTCTTTTTCCTTGGGGGGGGGCAATAAGATACCATCACTCACTCCCACCCCACCCATCTCCCCACCCCAAATTTGATTTATTTTTTATTGGGAGATGACTAGCAGGTTTTGAGGGAGTCCCTACTGCACTAACTGTAAACTTCCTGACTTACCCCAAATAAGCCCAGAACAAGCCCTATTCATTTTCAGGAATATCATCCTCTTCCTCTGCAAAACACATCCGTGACTCAGTGGGTTCAGCCCAGCCCATGGATTGGCGTAATCTTATACCTGCACACACGCACAGCACGTGCGACTGCAGAGGATCATCCTTGCAGCACAGTGCAGTGCAGAGTGTCTATCAATGGAAGGAAATAAAAAAGCAGACCCAACAGTAAACGACTAGGAGGACCATCCACTCAGTGTCTGCCTTTCATGGAACCATTCCTATGGATACCAACCATATTTGACTATAATTTGAACAGTCCAAAACTTACTCTAACTGCTAAAATATTCTAAAATTAACTCTTAAATATTTTGTTCCTTTCATACATTTCAGAAAAACGAATTGTTAGTTTGCTTGAACACATTAGAAGCTATCATTATCTCGCTCAGATAATTCCCTTTTTCTTCAGTATAATCATTTAGTACGATCCATCCCACTCATGAGTTCATCTCCAACCCTGGTATGACCGCGTTCTTTGTATCCTCTCTTGCTTTGGTACAAATTGCCTTGTTTGTGGTAACAGAGGTGGTTTCAAAAATCTTCTCTAACATTAAAACCCTGTTATCCAAATGAAATGGGTCACAACAAGTAAAATGGGGCTATAAAAGACTTTCATGCAAGTGATGCACACTGATGTCTACAACTTCATTCTGTAGAAGACTGACTCAAATAATCAAAGTTGGTTTAGATTTACAATGTCCTTTCTTAAGAGATAGGTGCTGCATTTCTGAAAGAAACATTTTTATTCATTATTTCCTAAAGGATAATACACTCATAAAGCAAAATAAACCCTCATCAACCAACCAACCAAAAATTCATGTATTGTATCACTGCATTATAGAGACATGAAAGTCTTCTACTTTATTATAATATAATTGCTAACACTTGTAGTTCAGCTTTCCTTAGGTAGAGACATCTGTCCTTCCTACCTGCCTGTCCCTTGGGTCATCTTTTCTGGCCCCTAACAAAGAGCCTTCTTTTGTTAAAAGCTCCCTCCTTTTTTTTTTTTTTTTGTCAGAAGATAAGTAATGAAGAATGATTATCAAGATTACCATGTGCCCTGCTTTTGATATTTCCTTAGTAAAACACTTGTCACAGTACAGGAGCTAAGCTAGTTTTTAAGAGGGACTAGTAGTGAGCTGTGTTGTGCCATGTTTCCCACTCTTCCAGTTCCAGGCCAGCTGACACTAAATAGGAGCCTGGAAATACAGCTTAAGGCACAGACAGGACAATGGATTTTCAGTTGCTGCCTTTGAATTATAACAAAGATGTCCTAACACGCCCCCTAACTTCATGGCACAGTTGGTGGCATATTCTTCTATCAAATCCAGGTATTTAATGCAGCCTATAAATGTGCAGTAATATGATCTCTCTTTATACCCCTCTTCCCTGTGTATGCGACACAGTCAGACTGCTAGACCTGATTTTATTGCCTGTCCCAATTGTAGGTGAGATGCATGTATATATAAACACACACACACGTATATATAATAGCAGATGCAGTGCTCAACATGATGAATTAACACTATGCAAGAACTATGATTACTTTGATGTTATGCAAATAGGGGTGATGCCAAAGCATCATGACCTGCCTAAGAAATTAGAGCTAGATACTGCTGAAGACTATCTGATGATCAGTTGAAAACATCATTTCAACAAATGGCCACTATTGTTCTGTTATTTGAAATGAATGCAGGACATAGTTCCAGCTGGATCACTAACCTTCAGTGCCAACAGTACATTTCTTGTGGTTAGTGGTAAGATACATATGTTCCTCTTCAATTCAGCACTGAATACTTACCAACAGTTACTCAAAGCACTGGAGATTGTCTCTGTCATTGCAGTCTGATTTAGACAGGCATTACTTTGAGGTCAACTCTTACTACAATTCACCGTGCAAAAGCAATACAAGCTCATATGACTTCATTAAAAAATGGCCATTTAAAAAAAAAAAAAAAAAAAAAGGCATTCAGGGCTCAGGAGGTGAGTGTGATTTTATCCTTTTTCTTTTGCTTTCTCCTGTCCCCTAGTTGCTTTAGTATGGATCATACACAAGTTAGAGAAACAGAAATCAAAAGAACCACCCAGCATATTTTCTGAAACAAATGTCTAGCTGATGAAATTCTGCTACAGGTGATAAAGGTTGAGCTATACTTGGGGATGTGTTACATGGGTGTAATGCTTCAATATTATTTTCAGGTGGCAAGCACAGAAGCCTAACCCTTGATTTGGTCAGTAAGTGTATACCTGTTCACATTTCAGAGGAGATCAGTAACAGTGGTTGCAGAGCGGGCAGACCTTGCACACAGCTTGAGAATCAACACTGACAACCCGCATTATCTGGGCAAGTAATAAACCCTTGCTGGTTATTACTGAAGGGAGCACAGCTGGCATCAATTCCATGGGCAGATTATCATAAAGGAACACTGAGGTGGTTTTTTCCCCTCTTTACTTTTCTCGTGAGCAGTGCTGGACCCCAAAATCGATTTTCTTCATAAAGGATAGCAAGAGTTTGCATCATATCCTAAAACATTATTTTGGCTTGCTCTAGTAGTACTGAAGATACTGGTAAATATATCTAGATTGCATTCGGCCAGTAGGTCAAACTAAAT